>PVKM010006536.1:0-43970 GCA_004027735.1 Carollia perspicillata | reverse complement strand
CGGAAGTGTATGGCGATGGGAGCAGTCAAATATCAGGGAGGAAGAACAACAAGTGAAGGTGAGATGGGTTTGAAGGAGCAGTTGCTTGAGGGAACAGGTGTAGGTGGAGGATTACCAAAAAGGGGAGGAAGAGCAGGGGACGGGGTAGAGGAAACACAGGAAAGGACAACAGTGCAGAGAAACACGGAAGGGAAAGAAACAGATTTCTACATAGAAGTACAGCGTAGCAGGAGAAGAGTAGGGGATATGGATGAATGGTGAGTTGAGGGGATGTGGAGGGTTATGTCGTGATTTGTGGGTTGTGGCTTAATAATCTATTTAGTTTAACATTTGCTGAGTTGTTTCAGTTAAACAGATTTGAATGAGGATTACAAATTTCCAGCTTATAAGGTTTGTGAATTTTAGAATTGCTTGCTTCCAGTTGCAGCCTTCGTTCACTTAGAGGTCAGAGACCTGTCTTTCTGTGTAGTGGATTTACTCTTTTCGTTTTACATCTCACATTGAATTTATTTTTTGAGAACACATTGAAATAAACCATAGTCTGTTGAATATCTGCTTTTGTGCAGGTAGTCATTCGCTTCTGAAGTAAGCATTGGTGATGTCTCTTAACTAACACTTAACATTCTTTTCTAAATGTGGGGTAGTCTCAGCATTTTTTAAACTTTGACCATAGAAGTCATTTAAAGAAAATTCCACAATAGTTTCTCTTTTAAATATATTGTGCCTAGTTTTAAATCTGAGCCCGGCATTCTTTGCACTGTTTGTAATATGTTGGAACATGCATTGGTACTTAGTAATATCAGGCTATTTCAGTGTGCACTTGGTAAGGATGTCTATAATCTTAACAGTCAGAACCTGTTTTAATGAGTTCACCTAATGTTCAGCATCTTTTTCTTGCATTTATGTTACTTGTTGAATTAGTGACTGTGAGCCACAAAGGAGCTGTTTCCCTGAAGTTCCTCTTGTCCATTCTCTGAAAATATTGAAAGAAGGACTGAATTAACCTGAAACATGGTTCCCAGAAAGCCCATCTATTGGTTGTGAAATTTGATGGACATGTTTTCGTAGCTAATATTTTTTAAAAGTTTCAGTATCAAAACTTACATTTTGGGGTGGGGAGAAAAATACAGACAACTGTAATTGAACAACGACAAAATAATTTTGAAAAAATCTATCCCCCCCAAAAGAAACCCCACTATTGCCGATGATATAATCAGAATATTTGCAGATAATGTGATGTAAAGATTCTAATAAACTACCAAAAAAGTAAAAAAAAAAACCTTGCATTTATAATTTTATGCTTTTAATATAATTATGTGTTTTTTCCTGGATAATAAAAAAACCCTTTTGCCCTTGGAGCCTGTCATTTTAGAAGTTGCTGCCTAAATTCCTCACAGTACCCAGAGGTCTGAGGTGTGATGGCTCTGATAAGCTTGGCTCAATGTACAGAAAACAGCTCTGGTGGAGCAACCCAGGTATCAGGAGGGAACTAGATAAAGACACCACTTCATGGAGTGCACTGCATTATAATATAACTTAGAGTGAATCCTCATTCCTTTTTGTGTCTGCATGGTTTTTAAAGCTACACTGTTTCCCTTCAGAGTCCTTTAAAGACACCTGAGAAGTTCTGACAAATGCCATGGGGTGTGTCACCCTCCACAGAGTTGGACAACTTCTCTGGATGGAGCATCATTGTTCAATGAAGAGCTTCAGGAGATACTAAGGTGTGTTTGGGGATTAACAGGAATGCTTTGGGGTGCATTTAAAAAAAATCCCCCTCCCAGGATATGCTTATTGATGTGAGAGAGAGAGAAACATTGATGCAAAAGAGAAACAGTGGGCCCTTGTGCGTTCTCTGGGACTAGAGGTTGAAGCTGCAGCCTAGGTAAGTACTCTGATCTAGAATCAACCCACAACCTTTTCTGTGTACAGGAAGATGCTACAAGCAACTTAGTCACCAGGGCATGGCATGCATTTTATTTTTCATAAAAAATTCTTTTGTTTAGTCACACATAGAGGAAGTGGGGTCAGGGAATAAGACGGACCCTTGGAGTTTAGGAGAAAGAAAGGTAAAGGTTTTCTACAGGGTGTGAGGGAAAGAAAAGGGGAAGGAAAAGGCATGCCCAGATGCGTTTGTAAGCATGAACAGCAATCTTTAGTCAGGGGAAGTAACAGGATGCTCTGCTGGGTTTGGGGTTCAGGAGAGCAACATATGTTGTCTTTACTGTAGAAGGTTTTGAACATCTGTGGGAGGAGAGAGCACTTGAAAAGAAGGAAAAACCCACAGTGTGGTCTCCATGTAGGTAGAGGTCTTTGTTCCTGACTCTCCTGTGACATTTCCAGGTTCTTCTGCCTGTGAGTGTGGTAGAAGAATAAGGGGCTGTGCTGAGGCCTTTGAAGGTACATCCTCAAATGCAGATGTGACTCCTGAGCATATCATCCCAGGATAAAAGAGCCCACAACAGGAGCAGGACCAGGAGGACATGGCTGCTTCTCAAGTAAACAATGTGTCCTGGGTCAGTGGCTATGTTTGCTTTTCCTCCTGTCAGTGGATTAAGAGCAGGCAACTTTTATTTCTCTCCTTCTAATGTCCTTGCCTAGTGAGGTTGTTTTTATCTACTTATTTTTTCTTTTTCTTATCATTGTCCAGGTCAGCCGTTTATGTACTTCTGTCCATTGTATTATAGGCTTTTCTGCATTCTCTTTATCCAGTTTCCCCAAAGACATGAGGAATTCCCATCCCAAATTAATGACCTTCAGCTACTGAACACATCCCCTCTGTGACAGATCAACCTGGGAAGGCACCAATGTCTATTTATTTATTTATCTTTAGAGAGGGGAGAAGGTAGGAAGGGAGGGAGAGAAACATCAGTGTGTGAGAAATACATGAGTCAGTTGCTTTCTCACATGCCTCCAACTGGGGACCTGGCCCTGAACCCAGGCCTGTGCCCTGACTAGGAAGCAAACCAGTGACCTTTCTTTCAGTTTGCAGGCTGGCACTCAGTCCACTGAGCCACATCAGCCAGGGTTCTTGTCTTTAAATGCAGTACAGTATTTGTGTAGAAAACATGGAAGGTACATGTGTATTGACATTTGCAAAACTTAATGTTTACGATCATTTTCACATAATTTATGTATTTATTTTTGCCAGTAACGTCACAGCAGTGATGACATGTCCTTCCATGTGCCTCAGTGACCTGTTCTTCATTCCCTATTTAGTTAAGAGCTTCCCTTCATCATTAACTGGGTTCCAGCAGGGAATTATCAAGAGATATGCCCAAAGCATCACATTTCATCTGGAAACTCCCCTCTTCTTAATTTCTCTTTCCTTTGGAAAATGAAGGCCCTCTGTTCATTTCCTAGAGATTATTGGCTTTAGAGATGGAGGATTTAATTAATCATATCTCCTTCTGTAAATTTTTGTTATATTCCACACATCACAGACTAACTCTACATTATCACTTTTTGTATTTTCAAGAGTTTACAAGAATCATATTAATGTATCTTCAATTCAGTTGAATTTCTACGATACAGCTCTCCACTACTGATACCCAGAAATATTTTTTTAAAACTAACACTAGCTTTCACTTTTTTATCATTATGTGCATTCCTATACCTATTGAGTTTATAAAATACAAAGGGTATCATCCACAAGTAGTAGTAGAATTACAATATTTACAGAATTACAAAATAATCTTAATTTCATTGACATGAAAATTCTATTTTCTATCATTTGTTTTGTACCTAGTTTCCATGTGTATGTATGTCTGTCTGCATAAAATGTTAACATTTGAGTTATTTAGTTGCACTCAAGGTGTTTTCATTCTTCTCACTTACAAAACCTGCAATGAACATTTATGAGGTCTTTGGTGTATTTGCCTGTGTTTTTTTTTGAAAAGTTGTAGATGAAGTTTGAGTGAAAGTCAAGGTGTACCCTTTATATTTCAGAAAATATTCTCACAACACAGGAAGAATAATCTTGTTCTAAGATTATATGTACAAAATTTTTTAATAAAGTTTTGATACTTTTTTAAAAATATTTTATTTATTTTTAGAGAGAGGGGAAGGGGAGGAGAAGGCGGGGGAAACATCAATGTGTGGTTGCCTCTCACATGGCCTCCACTAGGGACCTGGTCCACAGCCCAGGCATGTGTCCTAACTGGGAATCAAACCAGATAGATACCCTTTGGGTCACTGGGTAGCACTCAATCTACTGAGCCACACCAGTCAGGGTGCCTCCCAGAACTTCTGAATTAAAATCTGCAGTTTTACAAATCTATAGGTCTTTGTTGTCTAAAATATGAAATAGTACTTATACTTTTATCCTACCGTGTCTTTTCCAGTTGAGAAATATACATAATGGATTGTGAAGGATAAAAATACAACACTCAACAATCCATGTATTTGTGTCTGTTCCTTCATTTTAGTGTTTATTTTCATGAAAAGTACCTGCAGTGGATTTGTGGACCTGTGTCTTCCACATTTCTCAGTGTTATAAAATACATTAGAAAATGTTTTGGGTCAATATGATTTTATGAGATAACTCAAGATACTCTCCTAGGTCAAAACCACTTTTCCTAACACTGCTTTCATGTTGGATGACAGTATGAAGTCGGTCTATGGCTCCAATGTAAATGTCCTTTTTATCAGGGATCGTTGACCTTCAGAGATGTGGCTGTAGATTTCTCTCAGGAGGAGTTGGAGTTCCTGGACCCAGCTCAGTGGAAACTGTACACAGATGTGATGTTGGAGAACTACAGCAACCTGGTCTCCCTGGGTGAGGATGACTTCCTTTCAGAGTTCCTACCTACTACACCTGCAGGATTTCATTTTCTGTATTAGTTTAA
This sequence comes from Carollia perspicillata, assembly GCA_004027735.1. Classification (NCBI taxonomy): domain Eukaryota; kingdom Metazoa; phylum Chordata; class Mammalia; order Chiroptera; family Phyllostomidae; genus Carollia; species Carollia perspicillata. The sequence continues at coordinate 39,123 of PVKM010006536.1, read as the reverse complement.
CATCTTTCGGGCACTTCTGCTTTGTATGGTAACTCTTAGGTTCTTGGTCTCAAGGGAGGAATTGGAGGTAATCTGGTTTAGAAACCAGGGCCCAGATAACTACCTTTTTTTCCCCTATGAGATGGACTTCATGAGATTACTCATCTAAGTGGAATTGTATAATGTCTGTCTTTTTGTGACTTGTGTGCTTCACTTAAAAAAAAATGTCCTCAGTGTTTGTCTCTGTGGTATCACGTGATGTTTTTCTATGTCCTGCAGAGCGGTTTTTCATTGTAGGTATATGTTATATTTTTCATCTGTTTATCCACAGACATGGGTTTGCTTTCACCTATACAAGCTTTTGTGAATAATACTACAGTTGACACAGGTGTGTACATGTCTTTTGCATGAATTCTTTTTGATAAATACCAGAAGTGAAGGTCTAACAAAACAATCCTACTTTTAATTCTTTTTCAGAACACTTTTTGTTATTCATTCACTTTGTACCAATTTATCTTTCATTCAACTGTGTGTAGGGTCTACTTTCTCCTCATTTTTCGAAACACTTGATACTGTTTCTTTGATACTGGTCATCCTAATTATTGTGATGTGATATATTGTATTATGTGTGTATTTCAATGGAGGATGCAAACATTTGTTTCTTGGATGTACATAAAGGCCATAGAAAAGGTGCATAGACTTGAGTACAGATACTTCAGAGAAGAAGACTGTAGCTCTTCAAAGGGCAGTTTTAGGTTCACAGCAAAGTTGTGTAGTAGTTAGAATTCCCACACTTTGCTTACTTCTACATACATACCCTACTCCTTCTCTGTCCCCCACCAGAATGGGTACATTTGTGATGTGAATGAACCTACATAGGTCCATCATTATCACCCAAAGTTTTAGTTGACATTAGGGTTCACTGCTGAATTGTATGTTCTATGGGTTTGGAAAATTTATGACATGGATCCACCATTATAATGTCATACAGACTTGTATTCTGTGTGTTCTGCCTATTTATCCCTATGTCCGCTGTACTCTTGCAACCATTGATGGCTTTGCTGTTTCTTTCATTTTGCTTTTTCTAGAATTTCATGTAGTTGTTATCCTATAATTTGTAGCCTTTTCCAATTGGATTCTTGTATTTTTAATTTCATTTATTGAGTTTTTAGAGACAGGAAGGCAGAGAGACATTGATTTATTGTTTCATTTCTTTATGCATTCATTGGTTGAATCTTGTATGTGCCCTGCTATGGATGGAATCCACAACCTTGGTGTGTCTGGACAATGGACTAACCAACTGAGCACCTGGTCAGGCAGATTAAATTCTTTCTCTTCATGCTGTCTAGTTTTCTATCACTTCTTATGGCTTGATATATTTTTATAGTGCTGAATAATATTTCATTGTATGCATTTCGGTTTACTTATCTATTTACCTGTTGACAGGTATCTTCGCTGCTTCCAATTTTTGGATATTATAAACAAAGTTTCTATAAATAGTTCCTTTTAGGCTGTTGTGTGTAGGCTTTTTAGCTCTTTGGTCAAATATTAAAGCTCACAATTACCGAATTATAAGTGTATGTTTAGGTTTTTTAAAAAAGTATTTTATTTATGCTATTACACTTATCCCAATTCTTTTCCCTTTGTCCCCTTCCATCCAGCCCACCCCCTTATTTTTAGTTTTGTGAGGACCCTCAAACTCCTTCCCAAGGTGCTGTAACATTTTACATTTTCATCAGCAATGAATTAGAGTTCCCTTCACATCCACAGCAGCATTTGCTATTCTCAGTGTTCTGGATTCTAACCTTTCCCATAGGGGTTAAGTGTTGCCTTAAGAATGTGTTGTTCATGTAATTTTCATTGTTTTAATCTGCTGTTCCTGAGTGATATAAGGTGTGGAGGTTCTTTTTAAAAACTAATTTTTTATCTACATCTTTTTTAATGCACTTTCTGTTAAGGTGTTTGGTCCTTTTTAGTCCAGTTTGTTTTTTGTCATTGTTGAGTTTGAAGACATCTTTGTATGTTTTGCATAATACTTCTGTATATGTTGTCTTTTACAAATATATTTTCTCATCTTGTGGCTTCTGTTTTGTTTTTGTCATCATGATCACCTTTTGTTTTTGTATTTTGACCTCAATGCTTGATTTGAGACAGGAATTTAAATCTTAATATACAGATTAAAAAACAAAGATGGTTAAGAATTTGACCTGAAAAAGTGTAAAGTGTATAAAATTAAGTTGGTTTATATTCAATAACATGGATAGAATATTTGTAGTTTTTTAAATCTTTGGAGTAAACACATAGTGACTCAATGCCTGAAGGAGACATGTTGAAATAAATATTTTTTGATGTTATATGTCAACTAAAATTATATCTCTAAATTTATTCCCAATTATAAGGTACCATGATAAAATGGGTCATTTTAATTCTGCAGCTTCATTATTGTAGTTAATGGTGCAGTAGATATAAGGGTGCATATACCATTTTGAACCTGTGTACTCATATTCTTTCGATAACTCCACAGAAATGGATTTGCTGTGTTATGTGGTACTTCTTTGTAAATTTTTGAGGAACCTCCCTCTTGCTTTCTGTAGTGGCTGCACCAATTTATTTATAGTCTTACTGACAGTGCATGAGGGTTGTCATTTCTCGACATCATTGCCAGTATTCATTGTTTGTTGATGGGTTGATAATTACCATCTTGATAGGCATGTCCTGGTATCTCATTGAGATCTCATTGAGGTCTCAATTTGCATTTCTCTAATGATGAATGATGTTGAACATGTTTTCATATTTCTGTTGGCCATTTTTATGTCCTGTTTAGAGAAGTATCTATCAGCTCCTCTGCCCATTTTTCAGTTGGATTGTTTTTTGGGGGAAGAGGGCTGTATAAGTTCCCTACATATTTTTGATATTTAGCATCATTGGTAGATATCTTCTGCTATTCAGTAGATTGATTTCTTTGTATTTTTTAAAAGGATTTTATGTATTTTCCTTTTTTATTTTTTTTTAAAGTGCCTTTCATTGATTATGCTATTACAGTTGTCCCATTTTTTTCCCTCGCCTTTATTCTCCTCTGCCCTGCACCCCTCTCCCAACAGTATTAATATCCCCCTGCCACTGCCTCTGCTTAGTTCATGTCCATGGGTCATACATACAAGTTCTTTGGATTCTCCATTTCCTATACTATTCTTAACTTCCCCCTGTCTATTTTGTACCTACCATTTATGCTTCTTACTCTCTGTACCTTTTCCCCCATTTTCCCTCCCTCTCTCTCCCTAATGGTAACCCTCCATGTGATCTCCATTTCTGTGATTCTGTTCCTGTTCTAGTTGTTTGTTTAGTTTGTTTTTGTTTTTGTTTTTGTTTTTGTTTTAGGTTCAGTTGTTGATAGTTGTAAGTTTGTTGTCATTTTATTGTTCATATTTCATATATCATCTTCTTTTTCTTAGATTAGTCCCTTTAACATTTCATATAATATATCAGGGCTTGTTAAGGATGAACTCCTTTAACTTGACCTTGTCTGGGAAGCCCTCCATCTGCCCTTCGATTCTAAATGATAATTTTGCTGGATAGAGTAATCTTGGATGTAGGTCCTTGCCTTTCATGACTCGGAATACTTCTTTCCAGCCCCTTCTTGCCTGCAAGATTTCTTTTGAGAAATCAGCTGATAGTCTTTTCAGAACTCCTTTGTATGTAACTGTTTCCTTTTCTCTTGTTGCTTTTAAGATTCTCCCCTTATATTTAATTTTGTGTAATTATGATGTGCTTTGGTGTGTTCCTTCTTGGGTCCAACTTCCTCGGGACTCTCTGAGCTTCCTGGATTTCCTAGAAGTGTATTTCCTTTGCCAGATTAGAGAAGTTCTCCTCCATTATGTTTTCAAGTAAGTTTTTAATTTCTTGCTCTTCCCCTTCTCCTTCCAGCACCCCTATGATTCAGATGTTGGAATGTTTAAAGTTGTCCGGGAGATTCCTAAGCCTCTCCTCATTGTTTTCAATTCTTGTTTCTTCATTCTGTTTTGGTTGAATGTTTATTTCTTCCTTCTGCTCCAAATCATTGATTTGAGTCCTGGTTTCCTTCCCTTTACTATTAGTTCCCTGTGTATTTTTCTTTATTTTTCATAGCCTTCACTTCTTCCTCTGTTTTGTACCTGTACTCAAACCATTTCTGTGAGCATCCTAATTACCAGTGTTTTGAATTTTGCATCTGATAGGTTGGCTATCTCTTCATCGCTTAGTTGTATTTTTGGAGTTTTAATCTGTTCTTTCATTTGGGTCATATTTCTTTGTCTTGGTGCATCTATAAAGTTGTAGGGGCTGGGGCCTTAGGTATTTTTCGAGATAGGGCTACCCATCTTGCTTCCTTGTGGCACTGTATGTGGGGGAGGGATCCAAGAGGGAACAATGCTGCTTGCTGTGTTCTTAGCTGGCTTTCAGTCACTTCCCCTGCTACCCACAAGCAAATTGGGCCCTTCTGGGCTTATTCCTGGGTGGGTGGGTTTGTGTTTGTTCTAGGTTTCTCTAACAAACTCTCCTGTGAATTTGGGAGTTTTTCCTGTGCTGGATCCCTGAGTTTCGCAGACTGTCTTGCTCCCTAGTTGTTTCTCTCAGTTCCTTCTCACCCAAATGTGGGGCTGCCCAGTCTGCCAGGCACTGCCTTGCTTGCACAGTCCTCCAGCTGCCACTTTGCCATGCATCCTCTCTGCCCCGGCTGCCTGTCTCCCGCCCCTCCTTCCAGTCTGGATGAATGTTTCTTCTCTAACTTCTTGGTTGTCAGACTTCCATACAGTTTCATTGTCTGGCAGTTCTGGTTATTTTTTGTTTTTAAATGTGTTGTCCTTCTTTTGGTTGTACGAGGAGACAAAGTGTATCTACCTATACCTCCATCTTGGCTGGAAGTAGCCCTTTATTTATTTTCTGAGTGAGGGTGAGAAATAATGTGTGAGCAACACATCAGCTGGTTACCTCTTGCATGCCCCCAACCAGGGACCTGGCCTACAAACCAGGCACGTTTCCTTACTAGGAATCGAACTAGCAGCCTTTCAGTTCACAGGGTGGGGCTGATACCTTAGAGTCATACTAGGCAGGGATGTTTGTTTTCTTGATGGTTTCCTTTGCTTTGCAAAAAGTGATTTTGTTGTAGTCTCATTTATTTTTTTTCTTTAGTTTCCTATGCCTACCAAGTTATACCCTAAAAAGTATCTGTAAGAGTTGTCAGGTGTCCCTTCTTCTAGTGTTTTCATGGTTTCAGGTGTTACATTTTAGTTTTTAATCCATTTGGAGTTTATTTTTTTACATGGCATAAAAAATTGGTTTAGTTTTATTTTTGTGTGTGTATAGGTTCGGGTTTTTGTTTTTTTTTTTTTTTTGCAGGGGGGGGCATCATTTGTTATCCTGACTTTTTTCTTATAGATTCGTTAACCATATATCTTTGGCTATTTTAAAAATTGTGTTAACATGTTTTATCATGTTGTTTTGTAAAAGTTCTTTATATATTCTGAATATTAAAGACTTAATCAGGTATATACTTTGGAAATTTTCTTCCATTCCACTGGTTGTGTTTTTAACACACTGATTATTTGCCTTAATATGCAGGACTTTTTATATATAGTATAATCTCATTGGTCTATATTTATTTTACCTTTTCTTTTGGTGTTATAATGAAAAAAAAGTCATATAATTTTTTCCATATCTTTTTATGTAGAAGATTGAGTTATTAGCTTAATGTTTGAATCTTTTCTCAATTGTGATTTGATATTTGTATACTGTTTTTTTAGTAAAGGTTCCAACTTCAGTCTTTCTTTTACAGTGGACATTTAAGTTTCTCAACATTATTTATGGGAATACCTTCTTTATTTTATTTTGTGGTATAAGCTTCGTTGTTCAAGATCTTCTTTAATTATAGCCAGAAATATTGTATACTTTATTTTATTGATTACAGAAAGAGAAGAAGGAAAATAGATAAACACTGACTTGTTCTTCCACTTAATTTTGCATTCATTGGTTGCTTTTTGTATGTGCCCTGACTGGAGAGCAAACCACCAGCCATTTTGGCATATCAGGACAGTCTAACCAACTGAGATGTTTAGTCAGAACAAGAATATCCTTTTCTTATTTTTTAAAAAGATTTTATTTATTTATTTTTAGACAGAGGGGAAGGAAAGGAGAAAGACAGGGAGAGAAACATCAGTGTATGATTACAGCTTGCACACTCCTTACTGGGGATCTGGCCCACAATTCAAGCATGTGCCCTGCTGGGAATTGAACCAGTGACCCTTTGGTTCCCAGGCCAGCACTCAGTTCACTGAGTCACACCAGCCGGGGCTATCCTTTCCTTTTTTTGTAGCATAAGCACCATTGTTGAAGGTCATTTGAGCTCATCCAGAAGATGTTGTATGTAGGCTTTTTAGTCCCCTGTGCTTCATTATTAGAATATGTCTTAATGTTTGTAATATATTTTTTTGATAATAGCAGCTTTGACACGTTTTGAGGTCAGAAAACCTGATGCCCATAACTCTATACTTTCTTTGTACAATTAGGTTGGTTTCATGGTGTCCTGTGTCATTCCATATTGATTGACTTTTTGTAAACATTTTTTTACTTATTTTTAGGGAGAGGGGGAGAAAAGGAGAAGTAGAAGGGGAGAAATATTGATGTGAGAAAAAAACATCAATTTGTGCTACTCATATGTGCCCCAACCTGGGCTGAACCCTCAACCCAGGAATGTTCCCGGACTGGGAATACACCAGCCAGGGATAATAAAGAACTCTTGGAATGTTTAGGTCATGTTGGATACTACCAAGGCCTTATCTATTATCATTCTGATTTAGGATCATGGGATAAAATTTTTTCAGTTATTGGTTTATTAATCCTGCCATGAAAAATCTCCATAATGACCACCGATAAAGTCCCTGAAGATTATTTACTCCTTCCTGCCAGCACCAGCATTGGCCTTGGCAGTTGCCCTGACATTGTTCATCGTGCTTTTGCATTCCTATCTCTGTTTTCTTGAGGTCTTTTTATATGACCCATGGCATGCAAGTCTTATGTTTGGGGTTTTCTTTGTATACAATTTATAGAATAATAAATCATGACATAGCCAGTGTCTTGCCACCACCAAAATGGGTTCTGAATCCAAACACAAAGATGGTATCTAGTGTGGCCATACACATTTTGGCTAGTTTTTTTTTTTTTTTTTTTTTTTTTTAATTTTTGTGTACTGTTGCCTTACCAGGGTTAAAGATGTTAATGCCTATGTGTTTCTGGTGAAGTAGTCTATTGGTCATCAACATCCCACTCCATATACTTACTGTATTGTTCATGATGGTGGTTGATTTTCAAGCAGTCTGAGAATTTTTCATGTATTGATTTTATAAAATTGCTACCAGCAATATTTTACCTTTTTTAAAAGATTTTATTTATTTATTTATTTTAAAGTTTTTTTTTTAACAGATTTTATTTGCTTATCTTTAGAGGGGAAGAGAAGGAGAGAAGCATCAATGTATGGTTGCCTCTTGTGTGTCCCCTGCTGGGATGGAAACTGGCCTGCAACCCAGGCATGTGCCCTGACTGGGAATCAAACCAGTGACCCTTTGGTTTGCAGGCTAGCTAGCACTCAATCCACTGAGCCACAGCAGCCAGGGCAGAAGTCCTACATTTTTCATTATGCTTTAGACCATTCATTCTGTACTTACATTGTTGGGTGTGTGTGTGAATTTGTTACAATATAAAAACAACTAACTTCATGAGCTGGTTTTATATTTTGAATTTTGAAAATTTTATTTCTGTCATTTTTTTAAATGAGGATTTAGTGTGATTTTGCAGTACACAGCTTTGTCATGTGTTAACTGAGATCATTTTATTTTTTTTCTTGTTATCATGGTAGATGTACTAAAAACATTTGAAAGCTGTAAGAATAAATTTTAAACTGATAGCATAAGTTGCATACAACTGTACTACTTGTCATTTCTATTCCTCTATCTACTTATATTATTGGTATGACATTATATCTTTTATGTTGTACATAAATAACATCTAATAACATAGATGTAAAATTTTATGGTATGTATTTTTGAGTTATTTAGGAAATACCAAAGTGATTTGTGTTTGAGACTTGACCATTTCAAATTTTTGCATTTGTGTATATATTTACATGTACAAAAATTTTATGTGTTTATATGCTTTAGTATAGTTTACAATTTTACTTATTACATTAGAAAATTTTTCTTACTCAATTTTATAGGGCTGGTTTAAAGATGAGAAAATCTGCCCTGGCTGTTGTGGCTCAGTGGATTGAATGCTGGCCTGTGAACCGAAGGGTCGCCAGTTTGATTCCCAGTCAGGGCACATGTCTGGGTTGCAGGCCAGGACCCAGTACGGGGTGCACAAGAGGCATCTACACATTGATATTTCGCTCCTTCTTTTTCTCCTTCCCTTCCCCTCTGACTACAAATAAATAAGTACAATCTTTAAAAAAATGAGAAAACTTTCATGTTTTTGAGCAGTATTGTTGGCAAATGTAAGGAACCATTTCTTCCTTTTTGATGTATCTTTAAAAAGTTTATTTATTTATTTATTGATATTTAGAGAAGGGGAATGAAGGGAGAAAGAGAGGGAGAGAAACATCAGTCCATTGCCTCTTGCATGCACTCAACTGGTAACCTGGCCCACAACCCAGGCACGTGCCCTGACTGGGAATCAAACCGGTGACTTTTCAGTTCACAGGTGGGCACTCAATCCACTGAGTTACACCAGGCAAGACTGATGTAACCTTTTCTCATTGTACTTTTCTTGGTCTTGCTTTGAACATTTAATTGTTTTTGAATTACTCAAAAATGTCATTTGTTCAATAATTGCTTATAATTACAATGTAAGTTTACCTGAGTGTCATACCTGTGATCCTTTATTTTAGATCTCTCAGCTTTGTCATCTGAAGACTATCAGGCCTTGTTGCAAAAGCCAGGAATAGAAGATTTAATCTCTGAAGTAATACTGGTAAGATATGAAATGCATGCCTTTAATAATGTAATGGAAGCCTGGTAAGAAAGTTTGTTATATGAATAAAGGATGTTAAAATGCACAGAACTTAGCTAGGATAATTATTCATAATAAAATCCTTGTTACCCAAAGTGGTGAAAAATAGAATATGTTTGGGAAAACTCCCTATTGTCAGTTCTTTTGCAGATTGATGTGTTTCACAATGTGAAGACTGAAAACAATTTTCAAAGTGTATGTCAATTTGGCAATTCCTTTATTAAGGAATTACCATATTTTGCCGTGCAGCATGCATTCCCTTGTGTAATGTGTACTCACCTTTTGGGCCCAAATTATCAGGAAAAGATACCTTTTCTTCTAATTTTTTTATTCCAATTATTTATATTTAGATACTTGTTTTTGTATTATAAAGAAATTTTGTATTTATTTTTTAATATATTATGGTACAAGAAATTTTATTTAACAAATAATGAAAAAACACAAGACCAGATACTGGGTATTTCAGGTACTATCCATGTAAATGTATATCCTTATTTTTCACTAAAAAATTTGGGCTCAAATGTGCACATTATACATGGCGAAGATGGTACTATACTTCATTGAGAAATAATGTTTTATTTTCTTCCAGTACAAAATTTTAATGAACTTGGGAGTGATTTTTCATATCACCAACATGGTTTAATATAGGGATCACAGAATAGTTAATTTTGGAATAAGTATACATGATTAATGAAATTATGGGTGTCACTAAAGGCCTCTTTATCTTCAATGATTACCAGAGTCCATATAATGAAGACAGAAGTTATCAATGCCATGAAGATTGGAAAATTTTTAACCACAAGTCAAATCTTAAACATCAGAATACTCATCTACCAGAGAACCATTATGAAGGTGGAAACATCTTTGACCAAATGTCAAATCACATTATACATCAGGTTATTCCTATTGTGGAGAAGACAAATAAACAAAATAAATGTGTCAAGTTACATAAGGAATCTTCAAATAGTACTGAACAAAAGAATATTGCTACTGGGGGGGATGTTTACAAATGCTTGCTGTGTGAGAAAGTCTTCAGTAAAATCTTTAATTTAAATAGAGTTAAGAAAATCTGTACTGGTGAAAAACATAAATGGAAAGAATATGGTAAAACATATACTTGGCCTTCAGGTCTTATACTGCGTCAGAAAATATGTACTGGAGAGAAGCCTTATAAATGTAGAGAATGTGGTAAAGCCTTTAGCCGCTCCTCAAACCTTATTGAACATCAGAACCTTCATACTGGAGAGAAACCTTATAAATGTAGAGAATGTGGTAAAGCCTTTTGCCACTCTTCAAACCTTAGTCAGCATCATAAAATTCATACTGGACAAAAGCCTTATAAATGTAGAGAATGTGGTAAAGCCTTTAGGCACTCTTCATCCCTTACTCAACATCAGAATATTCATACTGGAGAGAAGCCTTATAAATGTAGAGAATGTGGTAAAGCCTTTAGCCGCTCCTCAAGCCTTATTCAACATCGAAACCTTCATACTGGAGAGAAGCCTTATAAATGTAGAGAATGCGGTAAAGCTTTTTGCCACTCTTCAAACCTTACTCAACATCAGAAAATTCATACTGGAGAGAAGCCTTATAAATGCACAGAATGTGGTAAAGCCTTTATCCAATCCTCAAACCTTACTCTACATCGGAAAGTTCATACTGGAGAGAAGCCTTATGAATGCAGAGAATGTGGTAAAGCCTTTAGCCAGTCCTCCACCCTTACTAATCATCAGAAAATTCATACTGGAGAGAAGCCTTATAAATGTATAGAATGTGGCAAAGCCTTTAGGTGTTCTTCATCCCTTACTCGACATCAGCCAATTCATACTGGAGAGAAGCCTTTTAAATGTACAGAATGTGGCAAAGCCTTTAACCAGTTTTCAAATTTTAATCAACATCAGAAAATTCATTCTGGAGAACAGCCTTATATATGTAAAGTATGTGGTAAAGCCTTTTGTCAGTCCTCAAAGCTTACTTATCATCAGAAAATTCATACTGGAGAGAAGACTTATAAATGCACAGAATGTGGTAAAGCCTTTAGGGAATCTTCAAACCTTACTCAGCATCAGCGAATTCATACTGGCGAAAAGCCATATGTATGTAGAGAATGTGGTAAAGCCTTTAGGTATTCCTCATCCTTCAGTAAACATCAGAAAATTCATGCTAGAGAGAAGCTTTATAAAATGTAGAGAATGTGGCAAAACCTTTATTCAGTCCTCAGCCCTTACTCAACATCATAGAATTCATCTGGTAAAAGATCCTTATATATGTAGAGAATGTAGTAAAGCCTTCGTCTACTCCTCTACCCTTATTAAACCTCAAGAGAATTCATACTGGAGACAAGTCATGTGAATATGGTAAAGCCGTTAAGCAGTCATCATCCCTTACTGATCATCAGAGTAATCATACCTGAGAAAGGTCATATAAATGTTGCAAAGTTTTTATTTTTTTAAAATAGATTTTATTTCTTTATTTTTAGAGAGAGGTAGGGAAGGAGAGAGGGAGAAAAACATCAATGTGTAGTTGGCCTCTTGTGTGTCCCCTACTGGGGAACTGGCCTGCAACCCAGGCATGTGCCCTGATTGGGAATCAAGCCTGTGACCCTTTAGTTCACAGGCTGGTGCTCAATCCACTGAGCCAAACCAGCCAGGGTGCAAAGCTTTTAATCACTACTCAAAATTTATCCCACATCATGTTTTTCATATCATAGAGAAACAATATAAATGCAGTGTATGTGCCAAATTTTTTAGTCATCAGTGCTGTCTTGTTCAACATGACAGAGTTCAATTTAGAAAAAACTGTACAAATGCAGAGAATGTGGCATAGCTTTATTTTCATTTTTGTTTTTTAATTTTTGAGAATGTGGTAAAGCCACAGCTTTTACTCTGTGCTTAAAACTTACTTAATATTGGAGAATCCATGCTAGAGGAGAACCAAAAAATTAGAAGTGTTGAACAAGAATTTCAACCATTTTCAAACCTCATTGAATACCACAGAACATATATTGGAAGAGAAGCCTCAAAAATATAACAAATTTGGTAAAGTTTTTAATCCAAATTCATACTGTTCTCAATGTTGGGCAATTTATACTAGATAGAACCTAGCAAATATAAAAAGTATGGCAATACTATATCCATTCACAAAACTTAACCTGAGAATTCATTCCAAAGGGATAATACTAATGAAAAGAATGCCGAAAGCTGATTTTTCAGCATTCACTGATTATTTTACATGTGAGAATTCATACTAGCAAGAAACCTTAAAAAAGAAGATCCTAGGAAATAGTATATATGGACCTACAACCAGATTGTTTATCAGGGAATGTACAACTGGAGTTGAATTCTACATTCATAGTAAAGAGTAATAGACTTTTGTCCCAAATATAGAGTTCACAAAGCCCAAAGACTTAGGCCTGAAAGTGTCTTTGAAATGTATGTAATTGAAACAATTTCAAAATAACAGTGAATTTGCAGTAAAAAGTTAGTAACAGTTTTCAGCTATTGCTATAAAATAAATTGCTAAATCAAAATACTTATTATAGAAGATCATCCAAAATTTAAAAACAGATCATTACTTAAATGTGCTTAAAAATGTCAAGGGGATGATTTCTGGATATGTATAATTACTTAGAATATAAACTATTGTACATTGACAGTATTTGAAATATTTTGAGAAGGAATATGAACATGATTCCACTCTCATATTGATGCTGCTATGTTTTTATTCCTGGTGTGTGTGTGAAATCAGGGTTGATTGTTGGTGTCTTAGAGATCTGTGAACTCTTGTATATTATGTGGGCAGCACTCATATTTACTTTTCAATGGAAGACTGAGGACATTGTAAGCACAATGTATGAGGAAATTCTAAATGAAATTGCTGTTTTTGATTGACTTAATATGGTGTTGCATGTTACCATGGATGGCATCTTATTTTGTGAATGACAGTCTGCCTTGGCCCCTGGCTGGCTCTGCCAGAAGAGACCTATCTATCAACCTCACACTCTAGTCACATTTAGCCTAGCAGATCGTGGTCTGTTCTAGTCGGCTTGTCTTCACTCCATTGCCAGCTCTGGGGAAGAGGCCTACTTCGTAAACTTCACAATTCATTGTTGTCTACGATAGTCTGGGGAGCGAGGGCAGGGGGAAATGTAGATCAGAGCAAAGATATCAGGGGTGAGAGAAAGATCAGATAGATCTCAGCCTGGATTGCCCACTTGTTGTACTGCCTACTTGCACTTTCCGTGAGGGTGAAAAACACAGTGTAGACCTTATGTCCAGAACTGAATTCCTCTTTCATCCAATTTGACTATTCTAGAATTTCTCTCATCTAAGGGTAGCTTCATCATTCTATCTTCAGACTCAAAATTTAGGAGTCTGTCTGTCACACCTCAGGGCTTCTGTATCTGCTGTTCTTACTCTGGGAACCCTCTTCCCCAGTGTCAGACTTCTCCTTTGAGAGATGAATTTAATTTATATTTTCCAATGGAAATGCTTATACAATGGAACAGACTCAGTGCCTAGCTACTAATTTATTTTCTGTTAAGAAGGGCAAGTACCATGAGAGCAGACATCTCCCAAATTTCAAAGCAATCCTGGCCATCCAGCACCAGCCACGCACCAGAAACCAGAGGTGGAAATAAGCTGAGATCAGTCAAGTGTCTTCTGCCCTCATGGAAAAAGGCTCAGGAAGGAGACCACATGGCCTGAAAAATCCCCTGTGGTATTTTTGCATGAAAAGATATCCTTAGTAACTTTAAATGTAAGATCCAGTTTTCTTATAGGGGAGACTTCAACAAAGCATGTACAACAACATAGCAACAGAAATTTGTACTACAGAAAGATAGATCAATATATAAGGAAGAGTTCATGTTATGGTCAAGACTTCAGAGAATTAAAGTCATCCTGCATATAACATTCAAGAGAAAATGTTGACCTTCAAGTAAAACATTCTATTACAGTACAATATGCAAAGCACTGTAGTAATCACCATTGATCCTATAACAGGGCTTTGAACCTTCAGAAGTTCATAAACCAGTTCAGGGACTTAGAAGTCATAAACATAACTAATAGCATGGAAGGTTCTATAATTAGGCTAAAAAAAACTTTAGGCAGAAAAATAAAACATGGGGCAAATTTACTTTAAATAATATGATTTGGAGAAGGTTCATGAGGAGACACGTTTTTATGTGGACTCTGAAGGGCAAAAAATGTTAAGCAGTAGGAATGGAGAAGAGACAGGAGACTGAATGCATGTAGTCACTCGTGATAATAAATACTGAGAACCTTCTGTGTGTCATGAAATGTGTTAGATGCAAACAGGATGTTTCTCCTTCAGAAGGGAGAGGTACTACAGAGGTGAGGATGCAGGCAGAATATCAGGAACAAGAGACTGGCTGGGGAATTCATCAGACCACAGGGAAAAGAGGTTAGTTGATAACATAAGAATGGTAGAGTGTGACCAAAGGGAATGGTATCTTGTTTCTAGAATGTGTAAAAATTTTGTTGTAAATATCTCTACAAAAATTATCAGGTTTTGTTATTATAATCGATAGTCCTGAAGGGTGTGCGTAAACATTTAGAATTCATGCAGTAGCAAGGTTTTGGGGGCAGGGAAGTGACATTCACAGTACTCTTGACAGGAGGAACAAAAAGGCTATGTCCCCCAGTGGCACTGAGATAAGGGGCTTTCTGAAACACGAGTCCCACAAATGCTTTCATAGCAGCGTTCACTCCTGGTTTGCTTCAGGGCTGTCTTAACCCAGATAGAAAGCAAAAGAGAAGCCCAAGACACTAAATTCAGTTATGAAGACGTGCTGTACTTTAAAGGGATTTTCTTAAAACGATTAAAGTTGTCTAGTGTCTTGAACACTGTTGCCTTTGGACTTGAGTTAAGATGTTATAAAGTATTTACTTTGGGCTGACTAAGAAAGAGATGGTCCTTGGCCAATTCTCTGTAAAAGCTCTGCAGTTGCCAACATACCACCTGACCAGTCTCCCGTGGCTGGCACCACATGCCTCACACTGTCAGTCATCACAGTGAGCCATTGTGCCTCAATACACGGCAGGCTCTCTACTCTGCCTTGTTCTATAAACATTCACCATCAGTGCTTGTGTATTGAAATACATATAGTCAATTTATGTGGATTGCAATAACATCACACAACATAATCCCACCTGTCCTGAGAATGTTCTGTGCCCACTGCCTGTCTCCTTTAAACCTGACTGGGGGTGACCACACACCTGCCAGGACTGGAAAAGTAGACACTGCACAGCCTGGATACACGGACAGCACCAAAGCCAGATGACTTCGAATGGCAGCCCTGGTCGGTGAGGCCTCCCCAGTCCTCACAGAACTGCTTCAGTAACCACCTGACCATAAGCAGACACCTCACAATGTATCACACACTGAACAACAGTACAAATAGGGCAGCTTCCCTAGAAGTTAAACGGGCGCCTGACTGCTGCCGCATTCCTGCAGTAATACTACATCCCACTCAGGGTTTCCTGCCCAGCTCTGGGACACACACTCAGTGAAAAGGATGGATGCTGCCAGGGTCCCCGAAGATGGCCAGGGGACTGCTCCTGGCACAGACACAACAGAGCCTCTGGGCACCTATGGAGATGAAGGCTGACTTCTCAGTGAAACACACCATAGTGATGTTCAGAAAGCAGGGTGCAGGGCATGAGAGGACAAGGAGTTAAGATTTAAACAAAAAAACCAAGGTTACCTCTTCTCTGCTCGGCCTGTGGACTGGGGACTCGTGAGGGAGCTCAGGAGCCCTAGTCTCCGAGGTTGCTGGGCCCACAGCAGAGCCACTGCTGGGTCAGCACAACCACAGAGGGTCTCGTAACAGATGGAAGTGGAGGATGCGCCCCACAACTGAACCCTGGGGCTCAGTCTTTCGCCTCCTTCTTCCTCCCTACCCTGCTGACTCCCAAATGTGTATTTTTCAGATCCAACCTCTCTTGTAAACTGTGGATTGGTTTATTCAACTACTAACTCCAGATAGCTATATTACAGACTTCTAAAACCAAACATCTACAAACTGGAACTCTGAAGCTCCTTCCTAAATCCACTCCTCCCAAAGACTTCTTCACATAATTAAATGGGTACATCCTTCACCCAGTCACTTAGTCCAAAAATCGAGAACATTCCTTGATTCCTCTTTTCTCTGATATCCCTTCTACTATCCATTTAACAAGTCTAGTCACTGCCATGTTAGAATCATAAACTTGATCAATTCTTACCAAATCTTAGGACTAAAGCAGGAAGCCAACCCGAGTCACTTCTTCCCTGGATCACCACCACCAAGGCCTCTATTGGAGGCACCTGCTTCTGGGCTTGCCACACTGTCCTGTGCCCTCTACAGGGGTTTCTCCCTGCAGAGCAGTCTGAGGGATCCTTTCTAGCAGCTAAACCAGATCATGTCAGTCTTCCCACTCCAACTTCCCACCAGGTTCTGAAAAAAACTGGAAATCTTCAGCAGGGCCTACAAGGTCAAGTGTGTTCTGTCCCCACTCATTGTTTAGATGTCGCCTCTGCACACCTCCCTGTCACTCAATGTGATCAGCTCTCTCCTGCCGCCAGGATTTTATGCTGGCTGGTACCTCTTTCCAAAATGTGTTTCCCTGGGAGACTGGAAAGGCAGACATGTCACACCATGTGGGTTTGGTTCAGGAACAACCTCCTAGATCATCCGACCTAAAATAGCCTTCACCCCCTCCCTCTAAACATAGTCCAACTACATTTTTCCTTCCTAGCACTGACACCACCTGAAACTGTTTGTTTGCTTGTTCAATACTTCTAGCTTTCAAAAGAAATAATTTCCCTATTGTGTTTCATTCACCATTGTTTCTTAAAACCACAGACCTGTGTCTGGTACATAATAGGTGCTGAGTCCATATCTGTTCAAGCAGCAGTCTTGGGGCAGATCATTTAGTGCCAACCTGCTGTCACAGTAAGTGATGAGTTATGAAAACCACTCAGGATTAGTTTCAAGGGGCTGATTCCACAGATGAAAGGGAAATTTCTACTCTAGAGAAAAATTATGGAGTAAATGGTTATTAGAGGAATTCCAGGAGTCTCCTTTTAACCCCAGGAAAGCTGGATACAAGGAGTGGGGGAAATTAAATGAGTGGGATCCTGGCTTTCCTTTTCCTAGATGCACATGACTTTTTTTAAAAAAATACCTTATTTATTTTTAGAGAGAGGGGAAGGGAAGGAGAAGAGGGAGAGAAACATCATGTGTAGTTGCCTCTCACATGCCCCCAAATGGGGACCTGTCATGCAACCCAGGAATGTGCCCTGAGTGGGAATCGAACCAGCAACCCTTTGGTTTGCATCCCGCACTCAATCCACTAAGCTACATCAGCCAGGTAGATGCAAATGACTTTAAGTGAGCTACTAACTCTTGCTCAGCCTCAGTTTTTCATCAGTTCCAAAGATCAAATGAGATTATAACAAAGAGCCCTCAAAGATTAGATGCTGACCTACACTGATTCCTTTCATGCCTACTTCTTTCCTGAGACACACAATGAAATCTTGCATCTAAAAAGGCACATGTTCCTGGCTGGCATGGCTCAGGGGATTCAGTGAAGGACTGCGAACCAAAAGGTTGCCAGTTTGATTGCCAGTCAGGTCACATGCGTGGATTGCAGACCAAGTCCCCAGTTGGGGGTGTGCAAGATGCAATATATCGATGTTTCCCTCTGTTTCTCCTTCCCTTCCCCTCTCTGAAAATAAATAAACAAAATCTTTAAAAAAAAAAGAAAATGGCGCATAAATAATGGTATCCATCAGTCAGAACCATGGGACCTCCGAGCCAAGAGACCTCTTTGAGAAATAGTTGGCACTTTCACTTGACAGAGGAGCATTGTGCTTTATCAATAAATGCTGATCTAATTGAGAACTTAACACTAAGATATACAAAGATAAATACAATGTCATAAAAAAACCCTCATGAATAATCATCCTATGCCAGTGGAGGGCTGAGCATATGTCAGGCACTGGGCTAAGTACTGAACACATGGCCACTAAATGAAAAGTCACAACAATGTGATGAGAGTTCACATTAGTCAATCTGAGGTTCCAAGTACCTTGTTTAAGGTCACACAGCCACCGAGTGACTAAACCAGTCTGTTTAGTTCTGTGGCCTGGGCTGCAAACCCAGGGCCACTGGGAGGTTTCCGCAGCCTGGGTGCAGCACCAAGGAGCACAAGGGAGGGGCAATGTGGGGCTAAATTCCAGTCCCCAACGATGAACCCTGGCACTGGGTCCGTACGCAGAGGACACAGTTTTGCAATTTCCTAGAACCACAGCACTGAAGGCATTCTGAAGAAATAAAGTGTCCAAATTGGAAAGAAGTAAAACTCACTATTTGCAAATGACATAATGCAGTACATAGAGACTCTAAAGAGTCCATAAAAAAAAAAAAACAACTACTAGAACTCATAAATGAATTCAGCAAAGTAAAAGGATACAAAAATAAATATTCAGAAAGGGGAACTAAGAAAACAACGCCATGTACAATTGAATAAAAAAATAGCTAGTAATAAATTTAACCAATGAGGTAAAAGTCCTGGACTCAGAAAATAAACTGAAGAAAGAAAATGGAAGAAGATACAAATAGAAGCATATGCCCTGTTTGTGGATGGGAGAATTAACAGCACTAAAATGTCCACACTACCCGAATCAATCTACAGAGTCAATGCATTTCCTATGAAAGTAAAATGGTGTTTTTCACAGAACTGGAATAATCCAAAAATGTATATGGAACCATAAAGACCCCAAAGAGCCATAGCAATCTTGAGAAAGAACAACAGAGTCAGATGTATTCCACTATCCAATGTTAAACTATACTACAAGGCTATAGTATTAAAACAGCATGGTACTTGCAAAAAAAAAAAAGATTAATGCAACGGAAGAGAGAGCCCAGAAATAAACCCACATGTGTATGGTCAATTAATTTATGACAAAGGTGGCGAGAACGTATAATGGGGTAAAGAGAGTCTTTTCAATAAATATTGTTGGGAAAATGGACAGATACATGCAAGAAAATAAAACTAAACCACCTTCTCACACCATTTACAAGAATAAACTCAAAATGAATTAAAGACTTAATGTAAAAATTGAAACCATAAAACTCTTAGAATATAGGCAGTAAGAAAGTACTCCTTACATTTGTTTTATAACCAGCAAGTCTAACCACATCACTTCTGTTGAAAACCCTTCCTTGGCCCTTAGTTCCTATTTCTCTTCCCAGCCTAGCCTGTAGCATCTTTGGAGGGCTTCTCACCCTGCATGGTACCCACCTCTCTGAATCCAGGCCTTTGTACATGGCCCCTGCACACAGTGGAACCCATTCTCTGCCTCCTCACCTCCTGACTCCTGCTCATCTCTCAGGTCCAGCCTATGTGCTCCTCCTCAGGGAAACCCTTCCTATACTTCCAGCAGTTAGGCACCCGTACAATGTGTTCTGGGACACCAGACCTCGTGTTAGAGCACTGGCCATGTCCCTGGTGCAGAGCTCCTATCCAGCAGGCACTGAGTGGAAGTTTCTTGAGAAAACGAGTAAATGCAGTGTGGGTTACAAGGGGCTTGCTTTCCCCTACAATTCTTGGCCTTTATTTCCTATTTCACCCAGTCTCCTAGGCTCCCTAATCTCTAAATCCATACATCCCTCTGGCCTTTCTGGTCCAAGACTCATCCGAAACCATGCTGGCAGGGCCTTAGATCCCATACAGAGGGGTAGCCGGACTCAAGACCCAGGGGCTCAGGCCTCCAGCTGGTGGCTATGCTCAATTCTCTCCAGATGTGAATGAATGTGACAAACCTATCATTTTTCTGTACTACATTACTCTGCAATTTTTGTTGGCTCCCCATTACCTGCAGGGTAAACCCAGCCTCCTCACTTTGGCATTCAAGGACCTCTGCTGTTGTCTAGGTCCCAGCTGTGTATTTTTTAGACTCGTGACCCTTTCTATGTTGACACTAGCACTCTGCCCCAGTGAGTCTGGGGCTAATTCCTGCTCACGGTCCAGGCACATGGCTGACTCTCTCCTGCACCTGTTAGCTTGCACTGTTCTACTGGACCTGCCCTGCCCTCAGCAAATATAATGGGAGAAATTGGTATCAATTGCCTGAAGCACACACTAATGACTACATCATCTATCCTGTGTGTTAACAGGGGAACTAACTCGTACTATTAATCTAATCAAGAGAAACCAAGAATTTTATGCAGATTTAAAGCACAATGAGTCCCCATGTCTTGTAATCTGTAGTTTATTTTAAGATTTTATTCATTCATTTAGAGAGAGTGGAAGGGAGGGAGGAAGAGAGGGTGGTTGCCTCTCACATGGCCCCCACTGGGGACCTGGCCTGCAACCCAGGCATGTGCCCTGACTGGGAATCGAACTGGTGACCCTTTGGTTTGCAGCCCAAGCTCAATCCACTGAACTACACCAGCCAGGGCAGTAGTTTATTTAAAATTTTTTAAATTTCACTTTGATGGGGGTGAGAGAGAAATTTGTTGTTTACTTAGTTTTGCATTAGTTAACTCTTGTATGTTTCCTAAGGATCAAACCCACAACCTTGGTGTATGGAGACAATGCTCTAACCAACTGAGCTTAGAAGGCAGCTTTAGCTTATTTTAAATACTAAGTATGTTTTTAGCATTCTAGGCAGCAAGGCTTCTTTTTTTTCAGAATGCTGAATTTTGGGGGGGGGGGCACATATTCATCCTGTTTTTTCATGCTTTTTCTTAATCCTGGTCTACAGTCCAGCAGATTGAGCATCCAGTGGGACCAAACATGAAATGTTCTCCTTCACACATATTCCAGTATCCAACCCCACCCCAAACTGGCATCTCAGATATCAACACAGTCTTATGTTTCATCTGTCACAAGGGGAACACTTTCAATAGTTGCAAGTCATTAGACATGGTGAGAACTGTTCACACCGCATGGGAGGTCAGGGTGGAGAGGACAGAGAGAATCTCTGGGGCACAGGAAAGACAGCTCTGAAGAGCTGCCTCTGAGTGCAAATGTAAATCCACACACACTTCCCATGTTCAGTAACTCTAATAGTACCTTTAGATAGCAAGTCTTTCTGACCAATGCAGTGAGCAAGTCTCTTCTACTCTCTTTTGTCAGAACTTCCTGACCTATCCTGACCAGTAAAATATGCATTTTCTTACTCCTGGTCTACAGAGCTGGTGCTGCAGCCACAACGACTTAAAACCTATACTTCCCCTCTTCACCAATTCCCGAGCCTCTGAGCCCATCCCAACAGGGATACTGGACATGGCTGCCTCCCCAAGTTGATCTGTCACAGAGGGGATGTGTTCAGTAATTGAAGGCCATTAATTCCAGAAGGGAATTCTTTCTGCTCTCAGGGGGCTTGGATGGAGAGAATGTAGACAAGGCTGTGGGGCAAAGGAGACAAGTATTCTCAAGAGCTGACCTTGACAGTCATAAGCATGGAAAACAATAACCAGCTGAAAATAACCTCAACAGAAGCAGAGAAAGGTTGCAGGTTCTAAATCCAGGGAAGAAAAAGCAGACACAGCCTGGGACTGGGAACACAATGTTTACCTTAGAAGGCAGCCATGTTGTCATGGTCCTGCTTGTGCTCTGAGCTGCTTCCTCAGGCAACATTAGGTGGAGGAGTCATGTCCGAATTTTGAGGATGTGCCTTCACAGGCATCAATGGAACCCCTTTAACTGCTCCCATCACCCTCAGGCATAAGAACCTTGAAACTCTAAGAAGTACACCGTCTCCTCTCCTTTGTCACAGGAGAGAGTCAGGAGCAATGAGCTCCTGCAAGGAGACCGTACTGTGAGTTTTATCTTTCCTCTTTTCATGTGCTCTCACCTCTCAGACGTGCATGGATTCCCACAACAATGAGAACATGTCTCCTGAACTCCCAAACCCAACAGAACATGCTGTTACCTCCGTGAACAAAGCCTACTCCCCACTCTTACAAATACATCAAGGAGCCCTCCTGTTAATCCCTGGGCTCACCTGAGCATCACCTGGTGCACCTCATTAAACAATGATGCCCCACCCAGAGTAGTTGCCCAACTCTGTTGGATAGGACACAGCTGATGTCATTTCTCAAAACCCTTCCCGTGATCTAATAGAACCCAGGCTGGAAACCACTTAGGGTAAATGAGCATGCGTCTTTTTCTCCCCCTCCCCTCCCCATGCCTGTGCCCCTGTGCTGCCCATTGAAGTCTTCTCTGTCATCCACTCCTACGTCGGCTGGCTCGCAGTGCTGTTTCTCTCGCTGCTCCCTCACCCCCAAAGCCCCTTTCTGTTCCTGCTCTCGCTCTCCCAACTTTTCTCCGCCGAACCACTCCGTCCGTTTCAGTGTCTCGTCCTTTTCTGCCCCAATGTCTGCCCAGATCCCCAGGCAGGCATGCAATCCGAGCTCCAGAGACCGCGAGGGGCCAGGAGGTGAGAGGCGCAAAGGGTTCGACTCCACTTCCGGAACGCGTCTCCCGAGACTTTATGATTCCCGGGGTAGGAGGACTGCCCCGAAGGGTTTTTAGCAGATGAAACAAGCCGCAGGCGGAGTCCAACGGGCCCGAAAGCGGAGACCACTGGCGGGATGTTTCAGTTTCCTCGGAAAGGAAAGCGGATTCTCCACGGGACAGCGATGCAGTCATTTTGGGGCGGGGTCTCACCTGTTCCTCGGACTCACCGCTGTAGCAGGCGCAGGACTACACATGCAGCGATCCTCAGGCTTCCCTCGTATAGGGATTTCGACTGAGAAGGTCAGGTTAAACCAAAAACCCGATATCTCGAAGGACCGCCTGGACTTTGCTACTGGTCAGGGGCTTTCGGGTCCGGGAGACACTGCGCATGCGTGGTGTCGCCCCAGACCTGCAATGAGAACGTCTTGCAAAGACAGGGTGGGATGCGTACAGGGAACAATAGGGGCTCGCAGGGAGAAAAGAACAGGGGTGTGGTGGGGACGCCCCTAAACCTCATTGGTTATAGCCTTTCCTTGTCCATTGCGTTTTACTTACCTAACTTTTTTGTAAGGCTTCAAGTCATTACCCTAAAATTTCTAAGATTTCCTTTCAAAATTACGATGTTGAAGCCTCCCCTCCTCACCCAAGGATTGCATTTTGTAAAACATCTTTGGCACACACATTATATTTTAAAAATTGCACTTAGAAGTTTTAGTTATGTTTTGAGGTCTAAATACAATACATTGCCCAATTCATTATATCTTAAAATCTCCCCTACTATGAATTTCTGATGCTTAGTGAAGATTCATCTTGCCTACACTCCTTCCAAATTCATTACATTTGCAGTTTTTCTGTAAGATGAATAACCATATATATTTTTTTCATCAATGAAGAATGGATCAAAATATCCCCATCTTTACTGAAAATGTTAGTTGTGTTTTTTAAAAGACTTTATTTTTAGAGAGAGGGGAAGGGAGGGAGAAAGAGGGAAAGAAACATGGATGTGAGAGAGATACCTCGATTGGTTGCCTCTTGCACACCCCCAGCTGGGGTCCTGGCCCACAACTCAGGCCTGTATCCTCACTGGGAATCCAACCAGTGACATTGCTGTTCACAGGCTGGCACACAATCCACTGAGCCACACCAGTCAGGGCTGCAAAGGTTAGTTTGGAAACTAGTAAAGATTCTGGCCCTGGCCGCCTGCCTGTGAATTGAAGGGCTGTCAGTTCAATTCCCAGTCAGGACACATCCCTGGGTTGCAGGCCAGGTCCCCAGTTGGGGGTGTGCGAGAGGCAACTGACCTGATATATCTCTCACACATCCCTGTTTCTCTCCCTGTCTTTCTTCTTCCTTTCCCCTCTCTCTAAAAATAAATAAATAAAACAATGACATTAGAATCACAGGTAAATTATCAGCTGCCTAATCTACATAATTAATGAAAAATATTGAAAATCCAAAACCTGAAAATCTTTACACAGGTTTTCTTTCCACACTGAGTGCCAGTGCATGGATGACAGCCTGCCCAGCAAGGACTCCAAGGAACCATTCATTCCAAACACTCTTCCGACAAGAGAGGAGGAAGTACTGAGCCGGGCCCTAGACAATGACACCGCATCGGGCATTGAGAACCTTCTTTTTGTCTGTTTCAGAGAAATGTAACTTTGTCACGTACACAGTAAAGGTGAAGCATGTTCAACTAACATCAAAGCCAGAGGCTAGTTTTTCCAAGCCATCAGTCCACCTGCATCCCTCTGAGCAGCACATGCTTCAGTCAAGGGGAAAAACACATTTACTTCTCACCTCAAAAGAAATTTTTAAAAGTCCTAGGCTTCAATCACAAATGAATATAAGCGTTTAATGAGACTCCTCTGATTCAAATCCACAAGTAGGGTCTTCCTCACATACCATACTATGGTGGAACACAACACCACCACTTCAACTAAACTTCCCATTTAGAAAAGAAAAAGAAAAGAAAGGATGTACTCTGAGGTCTCTGGTCCACACCAAATGGGCGGCTTTGCTGGGCAGAATGTACTTTAGGGACCTATTTCTGGGGGCTGAAGTGAGGAATCACCCTTTTTTTGACTTCAGTTCTTCTGAGAATAGTTATCCTGCCCTTCTATTTACTTGTTTCTGACTTCACCTAGTCAAATCTAATAGAGTACTAGGAACTATGCCTTCCTAGTGAAATAAGCACCTTTCCCCAGCTACTTCTGATAAATAATAAATATTTATAGTTTCAAAATTATTGT
Organism: Carollia perspicillata; assembly: GCA_004027735.1. NCBI lineage: Eukaryota > Metazoa > Chordata > Mammalia > Chiroptera > Phyllostomidae > Carollia > Carollia perspicillata. The sequence goes on along the minus strand of PVKM010006536.1, from coordinate 14,384 downwards.
AACTTTATCAGGTCACATGATTTATGGTACAAGTTTGTAGAACTGTAAACAATACAACAATGTTGCTTTTTTTTAAGTAGGACTTTACGTGGAACAAAAGAACACCATTTTTTATTACCTATACCCACCATTTTTGGCACCACGTGTCTGTCATCTTAGTATTATTCCGGGCTCCTTGTGCTTCTTGGGCAAATAAAAGTAAATAAATAAAATCATTTAAAACGTAACTGTTAAAAGACAATGCCAGAACTTCAATGTGAACCATACACATGCAAATACTATTCCAGTTTTTTCTTTTTTTTAACTAAATCTTTTTTACAATTTATTTATTTATTTATATATAGAAAGAGGGGAAGAGAGGGAGAGAGGAGACAAACACCAATGTGTGAGAGAAATATTCATCAGTTATCTCTCAGCTGTTTTTCATACATTGCCCACTGGGGACCTGGCCCCTAACCTAGGCATGCGCCATGAATGGGAATTGAACTGGTGACCTTTCAGTTCACAGGATGGCACTCATTCCACTGAGCCACACTAGCCAGGGCTCCAGTTCTATTAGACTCTCCAAAAACTGCTTCTCTTTACAATTTTGAAGTTTAAGACACATTTTTCAACAATCTTTAATAAACTCATTATTACCCTGGCTGGTGTAGCTCAGTGGATTGAGCACGGGCCTGTGAACCAAACTGCGGCAGTTCCATTCCCAGTCAGGGCACATGCCTGCGTTGCAGGCCAGCTCCCAGCAGGGGATGCACGGGAGGCAACCATACATTGATGTTTCTCTCCCTCTCTCCTTCCCTTCCCCTCTAAAGATAAATAAATAAAATCTTAAAAACAAAAACAAACTAAAACCTTAATTATACCTAGTATGGATTCTTAAATATGTGGTCTTTCAGGAAAATGGGTTAGAAAATTGACTACATTCATTACATTTGTAAGCATTCTCATTATGAAAATTTTAGAAAACCCAGAAGGCACATGGTCCCTTAGACATAGTTCCATGTTCCATATGTTAGTATAGTTCAGTTCTGCATAAATTTCATCATTACTCAAAAGGCATAAGCCTAATGACACATTTGTTAAACTGCTCTCTGATATGAGATCCAGTTTTGATCTTCAGGTCAAAGCATTAACATAGACATGAATTACACGTGGTTTCTCTCAAAGACGTACATTCTGATGTCTAGGGAATCGTGAGAGGTGGAAAAAGGCTATGCTACATACATGTACATAATTTCTCTTCACTATGGCTTTTCCAGTGTTGCATAACACTGAACTCAAAAGCAACTTCTTTACCAAACTCATTGCATTTGGAACAGTATTGCTCCCATGTTTCCCAACCACTGTTCTTTGAGTAAACACTTTGCCACTCGTTAATTTCTGAGATCTGTCTTCAGGATGCACATTCTGCTGTCTAGGAAAGAATAAATCTTAATGCAGGACGACTGCTATGTGGGGCAGTTAGTGGGTGGAGGGATCAAGCAAAAAGGAAAAAGGACTCACGCACATGGACAACAATGTGGTGACTGCGGGGAGGGGGGAGGTATAAGGGAGCTAAATGATAATAAAAAATACAATAAAAATTTTTAAATCAAGTAGGCAAAAAATAATACCTTAGTAAAAATGGGTGAATGACATAAAATGTTGCCCTAGTCACAGGAAGTATGAAATCCTTGGCAAACCCTGAGTTTCAGGGAATACTCAAGAGCCTCTCCACACCCAATACAATTTTTAAGGCTTCTCTTCAACGTAAATTCTGATGTTGAATGAGGCTTGAGCAATGGTGAAAGGTATTCTTAAATTTTTCATTTTTATTGTTTTTCTCCAGCATGAATTCTCCAATATTGTGTATGTTTTGAACACCGGTTTAAAGCTTTCCCACATTACCTACATTTGTATGATTTGTCTCCATAAGAATTCTCTGGTGTTAGGTAAGATACCACTGATGATTAAAAGATTTCGCACCTATACTACATTTATAAGGTTTCACTCCACTATGAATGACATGTTTCAAGTAAGTTTTAAAGAGCGATTAAAGGCTTTCCCACATAGTCCACATACATAAAGCTTCCTCCAGTATGGTTTCTCTGATGGTCAGTCAGCGGGGAGGACTGGACAAAAACATTGCCACATTCTCTACATTTATAAGGCTTCTTTTCCAGTATAAATTGTGATTCTAAATGTTCATTAATCATAAAAGGATATACTACATTCTATTTATAAGATTTCTCCTGAGTGTGGGTTCTTCTCTCATGCAGAGCAAGACACGAATGCTTATTAAAGGTTTTGACACATGCTTTACATTTGTAAGTCTTCTCTCCATTATAATTTGTTGCATGTTGTATTAAACACCAATAGTAATAAAAAGTTTTCCCACATTCTCCATATTTGTAAGGTTTCTCTCAACAATGTCTTTTTAAAAATATTTTTTTATTTATTTACTTTTAGAGAGCGGGGAAGGGAAGGAGAGAGAGAGGGAGAGAAACATCAATGTGTGGTTGCCTCTCAGGCACCCATTGCTGGGGGCCTGACCTGGCCCACAACCCAGGCATGTGTCCTGACTAGGAATGGAACTGGTAACCCTCTGGTTTGAAGGCCAGTGCTAAATTCACTAAGCCACACCAGCCAGGGCTCACGAAGAGCCATGAACATTTATTTCATGTTTAGTAAGGTACAAGTGCAAATAAAAAATGCTTTGCTATACTTTTTACATCTGTAAGGTTTGTCTCTCCAAAAAATGATCTGATGAGAAGCTTTGAAAAGTGTTAAAGGCTCTGCCATATTCTCTACATTTGTAAAAACTATACCACAGTTGTTACATCTGTAAAATTACTATCCAGTATGGACCTTCCGATATCCAGTAACATTAGAACACCAGTAAAAGGTTTTGCCACATTTTCTACACATTGTTTCTCTATGGTATGAATTTTCTGATTTTGAGTAAGGTTTGAGCACTAGGCTAAAGGATTTAACATATGTTCTACATATAGAATGCTTTATACAGGAAAATTTCTCCTATGATCGGTAACAGTTTAAGGCCAACAGCTTTACAATGCTCTCTATATTCATGACTTCTATCCAATATGAATTTTCTGATGTCGATTAAGCTTTGAGGACTTGCTAAAGGCTTTACCACATTCTCTACATTTGTAAGGCTTCTCTCCACTATGAATCTTCTCATGTTCAGTAAGGTATGAATACCGGATAAAGGCTTTACCACATTCTTTACATTTATAAGACTTATCTCCAGTGTGGATTATCTGATGATAAGTAAGGTGTGAGAATTGCCTAAAGGCTTTGCCACATTCTGTACATTTATAAGGCTTCTCCCCAGTATGAATTTTCTGGTGTTTAGTTAGGTATGAGGACTGGCTAAAAGCTTTACCACATTCTCTACATTGATAAGGCTTCTCTCCAGTATGAATTTTCTGATGTTGAGTAAGGTATGAAGACCGGCTAAAGGCTTTACCACATTCTCTACATTGGTAAGGCTTCTCTCCAGTATGAATTTTCTCATGTTCAGTAAGGTGAATGGACTGCCTAAAGGCCTTGCCACATTCTCTACATTGATAAGGCTTCTCTCCAGTATGAATTTTCTGATGTTTAGTAAGGTCTGAGGAATGACTGAAGACTTTACCACAATCTGTACATTTATAAGGCTTCTCACTAGTATGAATTCTCTGATGGTAAGTAAGCTTTGAGGACTTGCTAAAGGCTTTACCACATTCTCTACATTTATATGACTTCTCTCCAGTATGAATCATCTGATGATAAGTAAGATGTGAGAATTGCCTATAGGCTTTGCCACATTCTCTACATTGATAAGGCTTCCCTCTAGTATGAATCTTCTGGTGTTTAGTAAGGTAAGAGGACTGGCTAAAAGCTTTACCACATTCTCTACATTGATAAGGCTTCCCTCCAGTATGAATCTTCTGGTGTTTAGTAAGGTGTGAGGACTGGCTAAAGTCTTCACCACATTCTCTGCATTTGTAAGGTTTCTCACCAGTATGAATTCTTCTCTCATGTTCAGTAAGACATGAATTCCATTTAAAGGATTTGCCACATGTTTTACATTCATAGAACTTCTCTCCGATATGAATTATCTGATGTGCACTAAGTGCTGAGGGGCAATTAAATGTTTTACCACATATTTTACATTTGTAACATTTTTCTCCTGTACGGATTACCTTAAGTCTATTTCCACTGAATATTTCACTGAAGATTTTGCCACAGGGCACACATTTGTAACCATCCTCCCTCGTATTCCCTTTTTCATCGTGATTTGAAGATTGCTTAAAAGATTGGACATATTTACTTTGTTTGTCTGTCTTCTCCACAATAGGAATAACTTGATGTGTACTGTGTTTTGACATATGGACAAAGACTTTGCCGCCTTGATTTTGGGTCTCTGGAAGCTCAGTATTCTGATGTGTATTAAGATTTGACTTGTGGTCAAAATTTTTCCAATGTTCATTACATTGATAACTTCTGTCTTCGTTATATGTACCCTGGTAATCATTGAAGATAAAAAAGACCTTTAGTGAAAGCTCTAAGTTCAGCAAACATATATACTTATTCCCAAATGACTATACCTATTAAACCATGCTGGTTGTATAAAAAAATCATTGCTGCCCTAACTGGTGTTGCTCAGTGGGTTGGGCTTCATCCCACAGACAAATGTCACTGGCTCGATTCCTGGTTAATGTGCATGCCTGAGTTGCAAGCCAGGTCCCCGGCTGGGGCTCATATGAGAGACACCTGATGGATGTTTCTCTCTCACATCGATGTTTCTCTCCCTCTCTCTCACCCTCCCTGACCCTCTCTCTATAAATGAGAAATATCTTAATAAAAAAAATTGCTCCCAAGTTAACAAAAAATTATACACATTGAAATAAAAACTTTATTTTTCTTTTTTTAAGATTTAATTTATTTTTAGACAGGCAGAGAGGGAGGGAAAAAGAGAGGGAGAGAAACATCAATGAGTGGTTGCCTCTTGCACGCCCCTCATTGAGGAATCCAGCGGGCAACCTAGGCATGTGCCCCGACTGGGAATCGAACCCACGACCCTTCCCTTTGCAGGCCAGTGTTCAATCCACTGAGCTATACCAGCCAGGGCAAAAACCTTATTTTTCAATAAAGTACATAATTTTAATTTGATATGTGTATAATAAAACACTAAATTTTAGAAATTATTGACTGAAAGTTTAATCCCACTGTACATTTTAAACAATTCAAATTATTGCTCACACAATGGATTATGTGAGTTCCTGGATTTTCCAGACTGCCTTTAGAAGAATATAAAGGCTCAGAAATTATTTCCAGTCTTTGCATTTATTAACACATTTTATTGAAACTGTAACTGACTTAAATGCAGGGTAGGTTCCCCAAATGTATTCTATTTTTTTAAATATTTTTTATTGATTATGCTATTACAGTTTTCCCAATTTTCACCCCTCTAGCCCCCCTCTGCCCTGCCCCCACAAACCCTGCAGCAAAATCTGTACTATTTTTAACCTCATTAGGTAACAAGGATTTTTTAAAAATAAATAATTGTCCCAAGTTACATTATCAAACCACATCTTCTATATCTTACCAGCATTATTTTGGAGGATAACTCTTCCATCCCTGGGTTTCTCAACAAGGCCTGGTTGTCTTCAGATGACGTAGCTGAAAAATACAAAATAAAGTTTCACCATTTCGACACTCTGGTGAATGTATAATGAACTTACTAGTAACTATTGACCAAATTACATTTTTGAGTACTCCAAAAGAAAGTTAAATGTTAAAAGCAAGACAAAGAAAGGTACATGAGGTAAAGTTACATCAAAAAAGTTGTACTTAAAGAAAAAAGTCAATTAATGAAAAAAATCAGTTTTCCTCCCGGTGCTTGAAGATCGGCTGCCATCATGAGCTACACAGTAACTATCTGGACCAGGAAGTTCATGACCAATAGACTACTACACCAAAACAGATGGTCATTAACGTCCTTCACCGTGGGGAGGCAACAGCTTGCAAGAAAGAAATGCAAGAAGAACTAGCCAAAATGTATAAGACCGCACACAAAATGGTAACTTTGTGCTAGGATGCAGAACCCATTTTGGTGCTGGCAAAACAACAGCCTTTGGCATGATTTATGATTTTATGGATTACACAGATAAAAAAACTACCTAAACACAGACTTGCAAGATATAGCCTGTAAGAGAAGACAACATCTTCACAATAACAGAGCTAGGAACTCAAGAAAACAATGAAGAAAATCAGGTGGACTGCAAAGGACAATCTTGGTGCTAGCAAAAAGAAGATTTTTCACTGACTTAATCAGTGGACATTATGAAAATTTTTCATGACAGAAATATAAACTAAGAATTTTTTAAAAAATGTATTTATGATCCTAAATTGGATTGCTATTAGTATAAGACCTAATAAGTCCTTCCTTGGGTGAAACTTCTTTAGAACTCTAAGCTTCTTTGACTTCCTCGAAGTCTATTTCCTTTGCCAGATTAGAGAAGTTCTCCATTATGTTTTCAAGTAAGTTTTCAATTTCTTGCTCTTCCTCTTCTCCTTCTAGCACCCCTATGATTTGGATGTAGGAATGTTTAAAGTTGTCCCGGAGGTTCCTAAGCCTCAACTCATTTTTTTGAACTGTTTCTTCATTCTGTTCTGGTTGAATGTTTATTTCTTCCTTCTGCTCCAAATTGTTGAACTGAGTCCTGGTCTCCATCCCTTTACTATTGGTTCCCTGTATATTTTCCTTTATTCCACTTTCCATAGCCTTTACTTTTTCCTCTATTTTGCAACTACACTCAACCATTTCTGTGAGCTTCCTGATCACCAGTGTTTTGAACTCTGCATCTGATAGATCGGCTAGCTCTTCATCACTTAGTTCCATTTTTGGAGCTCTGATCTATCCTTTCATTTGGGCCATATTTCTGTTTTGCCACACCAGTTACATTGTAAAGGGTAGAATCTTAGGTATTTGCCAGGAAGGGACAGCCCATGTCACTGCACTGTGGCAGTGTATGGGCATCCAGGAGGAAACAGTGCTGCTTGCTGAGCTCTCAGGTAGCTTTCAGTCACTTCCCCTGCTACTCACAAACAAATTGTGCCCTTCTGGTGCTGATTCTCAGTTGGGTGTACATTCTAGGACCCTGTAGGTCTCTCCAATGAACTCTGCTGTGAGTCTGGTCATTTCTCCAGCTGCTGCAACACCCACAGGTTTTTATAGGCAGAGGTTTTGAGGCTTTATTTCCTGGCACTGGAACCACGGGTTGCACAGTCTGTCTTGTTCCTCAGTTGTTTCTCCTAGTTTTTCCGCACACAAACGTGAGACTGCCTTGTCCTCCAGCTGCTGCCTTACCACGCGTCCTCTCCATCCTGCTACCCATCTCCACCCTTCCTTCTAGTCTGAATGAATGTTTCTTCTTTAACCCCTTGGTTGTCAGACTCCCATAGAGTTCGACTATTTGGCAGTTCTAGTTATTGTTTGTTTTTAAATTTGTTGTTGTCCTTTTGGTTGTGCAAGGAGGCAAAGCATATCTACCTATACCTCCATCTTGGCCAGAGTTCCTTGATCCAACTTAGAAAACTTTTTATTTCAGTAAACAAAATATAAATTCACCCATGAATAGGTAGAGATAAAATTAAAACTATTTCCATAACTACACTGGGCAAAACAACTTTTGACTATTAACCAAGCACAGAAAGAGACAAGGTAAGTCATGAACAAAGCAGGGTAAAAACCAGACAAATGTGCACGTAAGTTTAGTAGCAATTGACATGTGGCTGATTCATATTTCAATTAAGTCCCACAGTGTCTTCAGTGTACTGAGTTGAAAACTACCACACACTTTCCTAATATATAAACAAAAAACAAAATGTCAATCAACTAAATTTGAGGAACCTATCATAGAAAAAGAAACATGCTGCACTACCAGTGGGAACTGTGGCTGAGAGAGACTGAGGCATGCTAGAGTCCCAGTCTTTCTCTTAAAGGGCTAGCACAGACTTACTGGGATTCACTTACTGTGACCTCAAGCCTTGGGACAGCAGCTTGAAAGGTAGCAGGGGCTTGCAAGGCAGAACTGAATTGGCTGGCTTCGGGGAAAAAACTGGAGGGGCAGCTTTCTTCCACACAGAACTGCTGGCAGAGTCCTCCCCAATACAAATCTAGCAGGCAGGTGCCATATCTGAGCCACCATCTACTGGCTCACATTGTCTCTGTCCTAAAGATTTCCTGAGATGTTGCCCCACTTAACTTGAGAACCCACCCATGCCCTGCCAGTGGCTGTTTCATACAAATGGCCTCTCATTTCATGCTTCAGAGAATCGTTAATCTTAGAAACAAACTGTATTTGGCCTCTGCATGTCCCTTACATCTCATCCACTGGCCACATGTCTGACACTAGCCACCGCTGGCCTTGGGTTACAATGTGATGTCCCTGGGCACCTCCAAAACCACCACAAATAGGAGCCATCTGCGTATCACTCTGTAACTACGTCCAGGCACCCCAGGCAATTCATAGGTTGTGGCTAACCTGGCACCTCCAGGGAGGACCGAGTGCCAGTGCACCCAGTAGACAGGTTAAGACCACATCAGATTACAACCCTACCACTTCTACAATGACACACTAACAGAGCAGACTCTTTGAACACCATGGCACACTGAACATTCTTTTTTTTTTTAAGATTTTATTTATTTATGTTTAGAGAAGAGAAGGGAAGGACAAGAAGAAGAGAAATATCAATGTGTGGTTGCCTCTCGCATACCCCCAACTGGGGACCTGACCTGCAACCCAGGCGTGTGCCCTGACTGGAAATCGAACCTGCGACCCTTTGGTTCGAAGGCCAGCACTCAATCTACTGGGCCACACCAGCCAGGGCATTGAACATTCTTTTTATTATGAACTGCTGAGTAATTCTGTAACTCACTTCTTACCAAAGAAGTAAATTCGAACACATTCTATCAGCACTTCTGAATCTAAAAGCAAATGTGACAAAGGTCTAATCAGAAAATGAAAATTTATAGGACACAATCCTAAGCAGCTGTGGACAGAACAAGAGAGACTGATAAAGTCATAATGATGAAGAAATCAGGTAAAAACAGAGACTTTCTTACCTGGTTGGCAGTGTCTTAAGGTCACTTATAGCAATAACTTATTAAAGAACTCTATGAGGTGAATGGATACTGTAAACTAATATGAAGGAACTAAAAAATACAGACTAGAAATAATCTTACTTAGTTCATACAAAGCAAAAAAAGTTCTGAAATGAAACCCAAAATAAATTGTCATGGTCTAGGGAAGTGCATTATGCTATGATAAAATCACTGAGTCTAAACTTCACAGGATCTTGTTTGAAGACTCCATAGAATTAGAAATTATATACCAGAATACATGACATCTGACTCTAGGGTTACTGGGATTTCTGCAACAAATTCTAGGATCTTAACCCCTTCCTCTATAAACACCTTTCATGAGACAAGAACAAAACTTTAAAAAAATAGGCTTAACATAAAATTTGTCAGCAAAGTGCACAGATTTTCCCTGGTACCCAAAGCAAATGAAGAGGAGCCAGACCATGCTGGCCCTCACAGTCCAAGGAGAGGACTTTGGCCCCAACTGCTATTGGATGACAGAGGTCACTGGGGTAGAAACAGAGTCGTGAGAGGATGTAGGAGCTTGGGACACTATTGGAAACCAGCTGGCCCTCAATGACAGCAACAGAAATAAACCTGGGCTTTTCAAAATCCTTTCCACTGAAGCATGGCATCCCAAATCACACCTTAAAGTCTGCCTTCCTCCATGACCTTTGTGCCTTTCACCTTTGTCATCTGCCTCCTCATTTCCACCTACCTGGGTAGGCAGAAATTAACTTTTTTCTCTGCATATCCCAGTGCTCCTTCATTTGCTCCAAAAAGGTGACCAGGTCTGGCTTAGAGACAATAAGACCTGTTTATAAAAGAAAGAAACATTAGTTCTGATAGAGAGGTTCCCATTTCCAATCTACTTTGTGAGCAGGTAAGAAGACTGCTAGAAAGTTAGAGTATTCTAGAAAGTGACTTTCCAAAATACTGTTTTCTGATAGCATGCTAATTATTCTGGACAACATGTAAAATTTCAGACACTGAGTTCCTAGTTCATACAGTTCAAGAAGTCTTTTCTTACAAAAGCCGACAACCTCCAGTTTCTCCCTTGAGATCAAGAATCTAAACTGCCTGTGCAAAGCATGAGCCACAAAAAGTATTAAACTAATAAAGAAAAATAAAAATCCTATGGGTGGAGCAAGAACTCTGAAAGGAAGTCATCCTCACCCAGAGAGACCAGGTTCCTGTAGTTCTCCAGCATCACATCCATGTACAGTTTCTGCTGAGCTGGGTCCAGGCATTCCCACTCCTCCTGAGAAAAATCTACTGACACATCCTTGAAGGTAAACAATCCCTGGGAAAAAAAAAGATACATTTACCAAGGAGACACCAGAAGAGTCCAACATGAAAACAGAATTAGCAAAAGTGGTTCTGACCTAAGAGAGTATCCTGATTTACCTAGTAAGATCATGTTGACCCATAATATTCTCTAATGTTATTTTCAAATACTGAGAAATGAGGATGGCATAGATACACAAATCCACTGTGGAGACTTCACTTTTCAGGAAAATAAACTTTAAAATGAAGGCATCAACACATGTATATGTAAGGTTGAATGTTGTAATTGAATCACTCATAATCAATTGTGTGTATTTCTCAGCTGGAAAAGACATGGTGAGTTGGAAGTGTAGGTACTTCTTCATGTTTAATTCAGACAACAAAGAACTGCAGTTTTATAAGAATGCAGATTCAGATTCAGGACTTTTGGGCTGGGACCTGTATTTCCACATCTTTAACAAGCTCCCTTCTTACTAATGACACAAATGACTCTGATCCACATGCCGTACTTCTGAATAGCACAAAAAGGAAAACAGAATATAATTCATACATGACTTTGACCTTAAGGAGTTTTATACAACTTACAGTTCTTAAGAAATAAGAAAAATTAGCAGTCACAATTTTATTTGAAAACTTAGCATAAGTAATCTTAGAACAAGATTATTCTTCCTATGTTATGAAAATATTTTTTCTTTTTTAAAAAAATTTATTTATTTATGTTTAGAGAGAGGGAGAAAGAGAGGGAGAGAAAAATCAATCTGTGGTTGCCTCTCGAGAGCCCCCTATAGGCGACTCATAAATTTTTTGAAAATACAAAAAGTGCTTAGTCGAATATGTCTATGACATGAGTGTGGAATATGACAAAAATCTATAAAAACAAAGCCTGATTAATTAAGTGTTCCATGTCAAAGCTAATGATCTCTAAGAAAAAAGTAGGGCCTTCATTTTCCAAAGCAAACAGAAACTAACAAGAGGGGAGTTTCCAAATGAAATGTAATTTTTTTTTTCACATCTCTCAATAATTCCCTGCTTGACCTTGTTAATTATAAAAAGGAACTATTAACTGTATAGTGAAGAGACCACCCCAGCCACAGGAATGGACTGTGGACTGGAACAACAAATACCAGGTGACTGAGGTACATGTCCTCACTGTCGTGACATTACTAGCAAAAATACAGAAATAAGGAAATCATTACATGAAAATGATCACAAATAAACATTATTTTTTGCAAATGCAAATGTACATGTACCTCTCCCATGTATCAAACACAAATATTGTAGCACATTTAAATAGTAAGATTTTTGTACAAATCTAGTGAGCAAGTCTCTTCTATTTATTCTTCTTTGTCAGAACTTTCTGAGCTACCTAACCAGTAAAATGGGTATTTTCTTACTTCTGGTCTATATAGCTGATGATGCTCTAGGCACATGAACCTAAAGTCTACATGTCCTTTCTTCACCAAGACTCGAGCCTCTGAGCCCATCCCAACAGGGATTATGGACACGGTGACTTCTCAGGTTGATCTATCACAGAGGGGATGTGTTCAGTAGTTGAATCATTAATTCAGGGTAGGAATTCTTCATGTCACTGAAGAGCCTGGATCAAGAAAATGCAGAGTAGGCTCTGGGGCAAAGGAGAGAAGTATATAAACTGCTGACTTTGACAATCATAAGAAGAAAAGGAAAAAAAAATAAGTAGATAAAGACAACCTCTCTAGCCAAAAACATCAGAAGCAGAGAAATAAAGGTTGTAGTTTCTAAATCCACTGATGTCAGGAAGAAAAGTAATCAGCCTCCAGTCAGGACACATCATTTACCTGGGCAGCAGCCATCGTGTCCTCCTCCTGCCTGGGGTTCTTTTCTCTGGTGATGATATACTGAGGGGTCATATCTGCATTTTGAGGATGTACCTTCAAAAACATCTGTACAGCCCCTTCATCCATGTCCAGCACACTCATGGCAGAAGGATGAGGAAATGCTGAAAAGGTCACTGTCTCCTGTCCTTTGTCCCAGGAGAGTCGGGAACAATGAGCTCCTACATGGACACCACACTGTGAGGTTTTCTTTCCTTTTTTATGTGTTCTCTTTTCCCACAGATTTCCACAAACACAGCAATGAGAACATGTGCTGCTCTCCTGAGCCCCAAACCCAGCAGAGGACCTCAAAACCTTCCCTGATCAAAGCCTGCTTCTTACTCTTACAAAGGTGCTGGCATGCCTTTTCCTTCTCATTCTCCTTCCCTTCACTCTGCAGATAACCTTCGCCTTTTCTTTCAGCCAAGCTCCAAGGGCCCTTCTTTTGACTATGTCTCTTATTTCCTGAGCTCACTTCAACATGTATGACTTTCTATTAATAAATACAATTTTTCTTAAAAAAATGCATGCCCTTGCTGGGTGGCTTGAGTGGCTGCAGCATCGTCCCATACATCAAAATGTTGCAGGTTTGATTCCTGATCAGGGTACTTACCTAAGTTGTGGGTAAGATCCCCAGTCGAGATGGATGCAGAAGTCAGTCCATTGAAGTTTCTCTTTCACGTCAATGTTTCTTTCTCATTTTCCCTCTCTCTCTAAAATCAATAAACATATCCCTGGATGAGAAATTTTAATCAATGCACCCCAAAGCATTCCTACTAATCCCTGGGCTCACCTTAGCATCACCTGGACCACCTCATTAAGCAATGATGCCCCACCCAGAGCAGTTGTCCAACTTTGAGCAGGATGACACGGTTGATGTCATTTCTCAAATCTTCTCAGGTGATTTAATAGGAGTCTGAAGGGAAACAGTTTAGCTCTAATAAGCATGCAGACCCCTAGGGTATGAGGGCCCAACTCTATAAAGTCGGCAAGTCAGCAATGCAGCCTTTGAAATGGATCTTTATCTAGTTCCCCCTTGGTGCATGTGTTGCTCCCCAAAAGCTCTTATCTGTAGCACTGGGCCAGACTTATCACACTCTGCATTACCTTAGACCCTTGGGTACTGTGAGGACTTCAGGCAGAAACTTCTAAAATGACAGACTCCCCAGGGAAAATTTTTTCTTCTTTTCCAAGAAATTACAAAGAATCATTTTCAACACACAAAATGATACATGCAAGTTTTGATGCTGAAAACTTAAAAAAAAAAAAGGTTAGCACTGAAGGTACGTTTATCAAATTACACGATGAATAGATAGGCTCTGTGGGAACCACATTTCAGGTAATCCAGTCCATCCTTCAATATTTTCAGAGTACAGACAATAGGGACTAGAGGGGAAGAACTACTTTTTGGTTCATAGTCACTAATTCAACAAATCACGCCAATGCAAGAAAACAGCTGCTGAATATTAGAAAAACTCGTGAAACTAGATTCTGAATCTTAAGATCACTGACATCCTTATCAAGTGCACACTGTAAGAGGCAGATATTACTAAGTACCAATGGATGTTGCAACTTATGATAAACACTAGAAAAGATGTAAGGCTCAGAATTTAAACTAGATGCAATATACTGAAAAGGAAAATTATCTGGAGTTTTTTAAATGTAATGACTTCTATGGTCAACATTTTAAAAAAGATGACACTACCTCATATTTAGAAAACAATGTTAAGTGCTGGTTCAGAGATATCACCAATGCTTATTTCAAATTAGTGACTACTGAAAAGCAGATATCCAATGGAGTCAGATTTATCTCAATATGTTTAAAAAATACATTCAAAGTAAGATTAAAAAAAAGAAAATCCAATGAAGAGAGAAAAGAAGACCTAATCGTTTTAATATTCCTTGAAAAAGCATCATGTGGTGAGAGACTCAGTCATTTCTTGTCCCAGGTCACCTTCCTCTTGCTATCCCAGGAAATGAGAAGGGACTCATGACTGGCAGACAAGTCTCTACCTTTCAAGTGAATAAGGGTTCCAGTTTGAAGCTAAGAATGATAAAATTCACAAGCCTTATAAACTGGAAATTTGCAACTAACATTCACATCTATTTAA
>PVKM010006535.1:0-44016 GCA_004027735.1 Carollia perspicillata | reverse complement strand
TTTGGGTGACTTCCTCAAACAAGGGGGAGTGGGTTCCGGGATTCACAATAAGAACCTTCTGAAAAGCACCATGCTGGAGATTCCACTCAATTTTTTTAATGGTGGGACATATACCAGCACTTGTGTCTTCTTCGACCATGGCCTCAGCTATGAAACTGCACTTGTGGCTCGGGGTTTTTTCCAATTCAAGGGCAACTCCGAGCCATAGTAACAGAGAGCAGGCCCCTTGCTTGCTATCAGAGAGCCCCTCACATGTAAATTTAGACCTCTAGCATTTGTGCCAAAGCTTCAATAGAAAGAAGTAACTATAGTTGACATGGATAGTTGCCTGAAAGATTTTCTATCATTTAAAATGTCTGTAGGCAGGTATATTGAATAAAAAGATTTTTTCTCACCAAGATTTCATAAAATTGCTTAATGTTCATATTAATAATAAAATACCTGAAACAAAATAAAAGGAGCCCATGTCATGTTTTATACTGTTGGCTCAGACTACATATTGTTTCAGGAAGCAGATCATTACCATTTCCATTACAGAGATCTCTTTCTACTTCATCTACAGTTTGCTTTCTTTATCATCTCGTTGACTAAAGGCGTCTGTTTCGTATTTTTGTCATCGAGCTTTCATCTTTGTTCCAATTCTACTCTGTAATATCTTATATGAAAGTGCACATTTCTTAGAATGGGTAAGTCTATAATCTTTTAAAATATCATACAAAGAAAAAAATGTCAGTCCTTAGTAGTTGATTGAAGAATTATAATTTGAAATCACAGTTCTTTTTCTTTATCATTTTAGTTTTTAAACTTGTGCCTGGATATACTTAACAGAAATTGACCATATATAGCTCAATAGTGTTAAGTGTATTTCATATTGTTTTGCAACCAATCTCCAGAACTTCTCCACCTTGCAAAACTGAAAGTCTATATGCACTAAACAACTCCTCATTCCCTTCTCCCCGCGGCCCCCGGCAACCACCATTCTACTCTCTGTTTCTGTAAAGCTGACTACTAAAATACCTCATATTAGTGGAATCCTACAATATTTGTCTTTTTGTGACCAACTATGCTGTGTAGCATAATGTCTTCAAGGTTTATCCATGTTGTAGCCTGTGTTAGCATTTCCTTCCTTTCAGAGGTTGAATTATATTCCATTGTACAGACACACTACATTTGGTTTACCCACTCATTTACCAATGGATACTTGAGTTGCTTCTATCGTCTAGCTACTATGAGTAAGGTTTCTATGAACATAAGTGTACAAATATCTGTTGAGTCCACTTTTAATTCTTTTAGATATATACTCATAAATGGAATTGGTGGATCATCTAGTAATCCTATATTCACTTTTCTTAGGAACCACCATACTGTTTTCATAGCATCTTCATCACTTTACGTTCCCACCAACAGTACACAAAAGTTCCAATTTTTCTACATTCTCACCAACATCCTATTTTTTCTTCTTCTGGTCATAGCCATCCTCATGAGTATGAGATGGTTTTAATTTGCATTTCTCTAATGATTAGTGATGTTGAATATTTTTTCATATATTGGCCATTTGTATATCTTCTTTAGAGAAGTTTATTCAAGCCCTTTGCCTATTTTTTAAATCAGCTTATCAGTTTTTGTTGTTGTTGTTGTTGTCAAATTGTGGGAATTCTTTATATATCCTGGATATTAATGCCTTATCAGACATATAATTCACAGATTTTTCTCCCACTCTACAGGTTGTCTTTTCATTCTGTTGATTGTGTTTTGTGATGAGTGAAAATTTTTTATTTTGATGTAATGCAATTTATTTATTTTTACATTTGTTGCCTGCACTCACAGTCAGTCAACTGAGATTTGTACATTGCATAGAAACTAATCAAAAGTCTAGAAGTGTAGTTGAATTTAATGCTGTTCCCATATAGTAGTAGCTTCTAGCAGTTTTTCAAGTTTTTAATCTTGATGGACAAGATGATGACTCCATCCCTTTAAAGGGCTGAATTGATGAAAATACAGAGATTGGGTTATATTTAGAGAACAACAATTTTTGTCCAGCCAAATTTATACTGTCATTTTTTCCCTAGTGAAAGACTAAAGGGGTTTTTTATTACCATCTATTTCAGCTCTCTTATGCTTAGTAAAAAGGAAGAAATTATACCCTTAACATACAATCAGAAATCTGTGCATTCAAATCCAATACAGAAAAGCAAGAGATATTTTTCCTCTCAACAACTACAATTAACACAACCTGCCTTTCTCAAAAAACAAACAAATAAATCTTTTGATCTACATTGTGACTAAACAGGAGTTTCCTTGTATAGTCATAGAAGCCCTGAATACTGAGAAGTTAACTCTGGGGGATAAAATAGTAAAGAAGATTTCTGTGTTAAGAGAGTTACTGCTTAATATTTGTGCAACTTACCTCATTTTGTGAAAATACCACTGCAAGATTATAATTTCCTGTGGAAAATGTGGTTGCAAATTATCAATAAAGCTTATATGTACTTACAGAAAAAGGGAGAAAAGGATAACAAGAAAACACAAACATTTGTTATTCTTTTCAAATCTTAAAATCTTCTGTTGATTTTTTCCCATCCATTTTATTGTGACAGGTTAAAATAATAGATCTACAATGTGAGGTGATTTTTTTTTCTCTGCCAACCTGTATTTAAGCAATAAGAAGTATTTTACTTTCCTTTTTCCATGACAATCTAACAGCTATTGAAGTGGATAAAGTTTAGGGTCCCACAAGTATCTTCATTATTCTCTGTCTTTCATAGCAGATGGGTTTTTACAAGTCAAATCTGAATTGATCTTTGCAGAACATTCAAGATCTCTAGGTTACTCAGACTCGCTGTCATTTACCACTTTTGACTCTGAGCTGATGGAGCCAGAATGCATTCCTGCTGGTTACGGTGACTTTGTGTTCCCATGTATGTGAGATTTATAAAGACCTGGGTAATGCTGTGATGACCACAGTGACCTTCTTGGGATGAACACCTGGTTGGATGGGGCCTGTGTGGCTCACCCTGTGAATATCTGTCTGACCGTCTATGGAAAGACAAGTTATGTTTATTACATTCAAATAAACATTTATTTTCCCTTTTTTGTTACTCTGATGTTAATAATGCTTTTATATTTTGTATTGGAAGAATACATGTTTTGGTGAGGAAACAAAAAAATGGAAGAAATACAAATTTAAAAAATGATAGACAATTTAAAAGAAAGAAAGAATGATTAAGAGGGTGATATAGGGATGAGATAAAAACACAAATAGAGTAAAACTGTTAGTTTCATACAGTTTTGGAATTTATACAGTAATTAGTATTCAAATGACCTCACACATCAGGATAGTAAGAAGAGAAGACTTGATTAACTGAGAATTCAAGCTGAAGGAGTCTTTGAAAAAACTTTATTTAATTTCGCCCCACAACTTGAAAAGAAAATAAAAGCACATGGTGAAATGGTTCCCCAATTTCTCCCTGGCAGTTAATAGCAGAACTGGAATTAGAAGTCATCACCAAGTCAGTACTGTTAAGTGACAAATAGAGGGTAATCAAAATTCTGAAATTAAGCCAACTGGAAATGGTCAGGAAGACCACCCCCATACATTACACTCCCTAAACCATTTCGCTGACGTCTATGTGAGTCGTGCCCTTGGTGCTGAGCCGGCAGTGGAGCAGCTTCAGAGGCCCAAGGGAGGGAGTCGGGAAACGGCTGGGCTCTGCCACAGTGGCAAATCTCCTCACCTTTCTGAGCTTCAGTTTCCTCATCTGTAAAATAGGAGTTGAACCAATGACTACTAAATTATTTTTTAGATCCAAAAATAAATGTTGAAGGATATGTCCTCATTCAAGTTCACAAATAACACCCCACATAAGCAGCCCTGGAGCAATTTTCCCAAAGCAGTGTTTGCCTAGTGAACCTCATCTCCATGCAGCCTGCCGCGTCACCAGTCAACCTGGTTGACCAGCTGCTCTACTCACTTTGAAGCGAAGCATTTACCCCACACAAGTATGTATTCCTAATCCTGTCGAGCAACATTGGTTAAATTGCACAAAGGGGAGGTTTGGGGGGGATTGTTTGTTTTTACTTTTTGTTTTTGTTTTCTTTTTAAATTCCCAACAGAGAACAAAGCAAAGGGCACTGGAAGACCACATATCTCACATGTCCTGTGCTGGGCTCTGAACATTATCTGAGAGAACACAGGTCTCTCTTCTACAGCCCTGAAAATCTTAAAAGCAAACCTTAAATCTTTACAGCATGAAGTTAACTCCAATACGCTATGGAAAGAGCCTCAGATATAAACTTGGTTTATTAAAAAACAAAAAAATGAAAACAGATTTTGACTTTTGTAGACAATATAAAATGCTCTATAGATGATTGGATGAATAGACTGTCATAGAGCTGATGTACTTATAACTAAGTAGGGTGAGCAAACACCCTGTTTAACCTGGGATAGGCCTGATTACTCTTGTAAGACTTTTGTAAACAGTAGAAAATACTCTGCAGATGAATGGATGAGTAGATTGCCATAAGGGCTGATGTACTTGTAACTAAGTATGGTGAACATATACTCTCGTTATCCCATTGTAATCAATTCCTTTCATTCTAAGTGTGCCCATTAGGATACTAGAGAGCATGGTCATCACTCAGATAAACCACACTAAGGAAAGGAAGTCTTCCCCATCCCAAGAGTAAAGGCGACAGCTCTCCCCAGGGCTCCCTTTCAAGATACTCACCTTGAAATTCAAATTCAAGAACATTGGCTACCTATATATCCATTATAACCAAGTTTATCGTCCCACCTCAGTTGTCTATCTGCCTAATCATGAGAAAGCTATCTCACCATACTGAAAGCTGACCTCGCCCCTATCTTGGCCCATATGAGACTAGATTATCTGAGACCAGTGGCAGCATCTTCTGAGCCACGTGTCATGACCCTGGGAGGAGAGACCTTTTTTTATTGAGAAACATTGACTTTCCACAGCTTAAGAATAACTTAGCCCATATTTTCCCTTTTGGGGGAGAAAACCAGGCTCCTCAAAGATAAGAAATGGGGAGTGTGGATTAACTATTAACATGCACCATATGCTAATATTAATACTTATAAGAAGGGACCGTTTTGTACTGGACAACAAAAAAATTAAAGAGCTGACCTGTGCTCAAGAGAAGTGGGCTGTCAATCCGCTGTGTGTTTTTATAAACATGAAGCAAAATAAATTTTCGAATTTTGTTATGGATCATGTAATTGGGGAGTGGAATGGTTGTTGCTACACAAGAGAGGGCTTGTAGCATCATCACTCATGTGGAAAGTCAGATCATCACATCTGGGCTTTTCCTGAAAGTGCTGAATGTCCCACATGGCAGAGAAACACATGTTGGTGAACGGGGCAGCCTTTGTTCCCTGTGAACCCAGACACATCCTGGAATGTCAAGCAGAAGGGGATGAACCAGCTGCAGGAGGCGTGTTTATTCTGCAGAGACTCCCTTTTGTTATGATGGTTGGTTTTACTTTTAATTTTTGAAGGATATTGTAAATAAACTGTAAAAATAATTTTTTGCTTTATAACAAATAGTTTTCCTAAACAGGCAGCTATCTCAGCATTAGACAATAATCATCCATATCGACTATGTCCTAGGAGAACAGCAAAAAGGGTATGTGTGTGAGCTGTGATTATGTGCACAAGGGAAAAATTTTGTATATCTTTCTGCAGAAAATATTAATTATAAATTGTAAGTGACCATATTTACTTTAGGAGAATTTTTTAATTAAAGAACTAATAAAGTGTTTTAAGACCTTTCAAAGGAACAAAATTATAGTAAAAATTATTCATTTATCCATAGGGCAACGAGTATTTATGCTATTATAATGACATTAATATTTAGAAGAAAAAGAAGTCATTTATTCTATTTTAGTAAGCTTAGACTTAGCTTTCTGGAAAAAACACCATTCCCATATCTAATTTGTTCATCTTATCAAAATTTGTTGTTTTTTCTTTTTAAAAGTTTCTCATCAGCTGTGTCCCCAAAGCCATGTCTTCTTATAACATTCCTTTGATGACTTTTATGTAAAGCTTTCCTTCATAATTCTGGGAGCCATTTCAGCCAACTTCTGAACACTTTCAAAGATCACAAAAGGAACTGGATGAAACTAAGTTGCATTCCTTTTCAACTGACGATAGATTCTGTTTCCACAGTAGTTATTTGTCCCAAGTTCCCAGGAAATTTCCCTAAGATACACAACAAAGAGAATCACATAGGAGGCCCTGATGTTTGGGCATAACATTGGCATTGTATTTGCACAGGCCTCCATGGAGCATGAAGTTTGCTTTCTGCCTAAAAATATTTGTTTGCTATGCTGGGGTTAATTTTCCCCTCAATATTTTATTTCATCTATCTTTGTATCCATTTATTTATTCAAACAAGTTTATTGATCATAACTATGTCCCATAAATTGACTGATGAGAATAAAATGGTCCAAGAAGTTTTGGGGAGCTATTTCATCATGGAAATGATTCAAATTTTTTAGATGTTTTCCTCATTTTTATTCCTTTTTTTTTTTTTGACCTTTTAATGATAGCATTATAAATAGGAGGCTCTTAAATGACACTCCGGACGAGGCTCATGCCTCTCCTCACTTTTTTTTAACTTTCTGGTTTACCAAGAAAATCTAGAAGTGAGAGAGGACCAGGAGAGGTGAACAACTGAGTTAGAGTCAAGGGGAGTCTTTGAGGAATACAGAAGTATTGCCTCACTGGACTCAGGTCTTCAGGCTGCATCACTGCCTGCTGCTCAGAGAAGGGACTAGAAAGATTTGATATCTGACTCTTATTAGAACATCATACTCTTGCAAAAGTTCTTCTCAGCTGTACCAGCTATCTGTAAAATAAATGTTTTCTTTGCCTTGTAAGCTAGAACAGCAGTCTTACTTTTCATCTCTGTTCTGGGTTTAGTCTTACTTGAGGTGAACAAAAATGATGTTCAATTTATACACACATTAGTTTCTTCATATGCAAAAATATGTGCTTCTTACGTCAGTACAGTGACCTGATCATTGATCTTTTAAAAATAATGTCTTAGAGGGCTAGGGTCACCAGTACTTACTTGCTTATTATCTGTTTCTGCCATAAAATAAAGAAGATGATTTTTTCTTACTCAGTGCTCTATCTCCAGAGCTTACAACATTGCCTGGCACTGGGTAGGTGCTCATTACATATTCATGCATGCATGGATGGATGGATGTAGCCCCAAAATTAAAGGGTAACGGATGATCTGTATAAAAATGTAGGTACTAATTCCCATTTCAGAGTACTCTTATATCTGACAGTAGGTAGCTAGAGAAAGAAATTTTGAGTTTTTGTACAAAATCGCTCTCTTCCTGCACCTTCAGAATTTAAAGGAAATCCACAGCCCAGATGCCTGTGTTGAAGATTTGGTCTGATGACCTCCTACTCTTGATTTTTGTTTCTTTTCTTGTTGCTTCAGCTGTTGTTTCTCTTTCATTTTGTCTGACAAACTTCTCTGTGTGGTTTGAAGGGCAAGCTCCCTACCCCCTGGATAGCTGCATTCGTGGCTCTTTTGTCCTAAGTCCTGTAGGGCTGATTTTCCTCTGTATGGCCAAGAGCCCCATTCCTTTATGGAAACTGCCGCCACTTTGTCACTCTATAAGGCATAAAGATAAGCCTTCAGCTGCAGAGGGCACATTCTCACAAAACGTCCATGCCATCTTTCAAAGTCATCTTTAGAAAAACATTTCTCTCCAGTAATACATCACATGGTCCTTCAGCTTGGCTGAAGTCACTCTGTCACTTGCATTTGTTACTGAAATACCAAGTGTTCTCAAACATAGCATGCCCTACACTGTGGTTTCAAGATACACAATTTGTAAATTAATATTGGATATGACTAAACCTGATGCAGCAGATATTCTTTACTGAATTTTAGGTGTAAAACATTATTTTTCCTAGATAAAAGCATCTCTGCTAGGAAGTGAATATGTGGATTTTTATCTATGTCCCCTATTTATAAATATATGCACTTGTAAGTATTAGAAATTCCTTCCTGGAGGGAAGCTTCTCTCACTCCCCACCTCAAACTCATCAGAATAGAGTTAAATTTAGTGACTTACTGAGTTATGCATTCATACATGAAATATTTACCCTGATATCCATTCCCTTAAATGTGGCTGTGTTAGGACTGATGGGGAGGGGTGACATTCAAAGAAAGAACACCTGATTAATTTTTTCAGACAGAGAGAGAGGGATTTACAAGTCAAGATTTCCTAACTTGATATACTCTTATTTTCATGACAGTTATAGATGATCACGTTACTGCAGAAGTATTTATGATTTAAGTTTTTCATGAACTGAGCTGGGAACCTAACTGCTATATATAACATATTTTGATAGGAAGGTGTATTCTGAATTACAAATCATCACATCTAAGCTTTTGGCACACATCCCCTCTATCAATTGGGAGCCGTAGGTATTCAAGGAACAAAAAGACATAATTGCCACTAAGTGCTTCTGGGGAGAAGTGATACATTCACTCTCATGGAACAAAGTAAAGCTAAAGAGGAGAGAAGTTAATCTTCTTTTGAACGAGAACCTTTTGGTACAATGGAGAGTGTAAATTAGATCAGGAGACCTGACTCATAATCTCATTTCTGTCACTCCCAGCCTCAATTTCCTTATCTATCAATCTGTGTTATTGACCTTGATATGTTCTCTGATTCTCAAAGTTTGGAGGATCAGAGAACAGCAGCTGGATAGAGTAGCTAGATGGAGGCCCTTTTGCTGCTCTCCTGTGACCACTGAATGTTGAGTCTTCCCAGTCTCCGAAGTGGAACTCCCACCCCAAGAGTCCCCTGAAGCCAGCAGTCTGCAGAGATCTCATCCTTTGGAACCAGCTCTAAGCAAAACTGAAGAGGCAGCTAATTAGTCTTCTGTCCCCGCTTCCTGCTCTTGTCCTAAGGAACACTTCCTGGTTCCTTAACATTTCCCCCATTGAAAAATAATGGTTTAAAATGACTAAAAAAGCTCTATACACTCCTTCTTTCTGGAGTACATGCCTTATAACAGAGGACAAAGCTCCTCTTAAGTCAAAGGAATGCATCTCTAATTGTTGAATCTCAGGCATTACCATATTGATTGATGAGGAGCTCAGAAGAAAGAGGGCTTTTTTAGCACTTAAGAAATCATACAACATACCGACCAATTTATTTTACTATCTTTTTGAGAGGCTTGTAGTATAGTAGTTGTTCTCAATGCCGGCTGCACATTAGAATCTTTGTGATTTTAAGAAATACTTGATGCTACTGGCCCTACCCACAAAGAGTCTGACTTATTTGATCCAGAGTAGGACATGGGCAGTAGAATATTTTTTAAATTTTGCTGCTAATTCTAATGGAAAACTAGAATTGAAAGTCATTCTTATGTAGGTACAAAAGCCCTTTCCTCCAGAGACCTTCCTCTCCCATTCTTACCCCTACCTCTAGGCATTTAGCCACACTTTTTTCACCTCTGACCCCCTGTTCCCAGGGCCAAGAGGCACCGTTAGACTTTATCTACAGTCCTTGAATGGTGTAGAACTTTCCCACCTGGAGAGAGTTTCTGTGAGAGAGAAGGATGTGTCAGCAGGGAAGCTGATTTGCCTCCCACATGGGCCTGCACAGGTGAGTTCGGACCTTTGGATAGAATAACATGCTCCTTATTCTCTAAGAATATTTTTCTCATAGACTGACTCACCAAGGGAATTTTCTAAGCAATTTGATTCAAATTACAATCTATTTCTCCCCTTATACCACAAATCAATACAGCAGTTTCTGTTGTATGTTAGTGAGATTGAGCTCTGGCATTAATGTTTTATGTGCTAAGAAATCCATACATTTACTCAGAGTCACTTTCAGAAAACTGATCGTAGCCCTCTTTGTAAGTTGTTGAGAAAGTCATGCACATCTGATGGGCATTTGAATGAAACGGGCACAATTGAATGCCCTGATTGTATAGCACTTATTAATTAATTTTTCCTGCAGGGAACTGGATTCACCTGGGCTGGTCTCTTAATAGTGCTCAATTCTGACTGTATATAAATCACCTACAGAGCTTTTTATTTAAAAAAAAAAGTCCTACTATCTGGGCCATCCTTCAGAGGGAAGCAAAAAAAAAAAAACCTCTGAGGATGGGGCACAGAAATGTTCTTGTGAACCGTACTCCATCAGGGGTAGTTTATTTTGGAGCGAGGACTGAAAATTGCCACTCCTTCACAAAGCTTAGCAGGTTGTATAGGGAGCAAGTCCACCACTTCAGCAAGTTCACCCGGACCCATTCCACACACAGTGGAATTCTTTTCTGAGGTACTACGTCTTTCTTTTGTAAATCCCATTAATGTGAATTTTGAAGAACATTGCTGACCAGAAGCAAATGTAACCACATCTTTGGGAATCATCTATTTTTTTGTATTTGGGGAACACTTTTACCTTTAATGTCATAAAAGTTACTAGCATTTTTAATTTTCCTGTCCAACAGCTCCTGATGAAACTCAAGCTGGCCCACTGTAAAGGTAGGTCATTCCTTCAGCGCTTCTGAAACCCAAGAGTCCAGAATTGACAGAGAAGTCTTCTTGCCCATGACCAGCAGAAGGAAGAAACTTCATGCACGACTTGACACTAGAAGTAAGTATCAGAGGAAACTTTCTAATACTAGAGATTATTTCTGGAATGTTTTTTTCTTTTTATCAGGAAAAGCCCACACAAGTTTTCCTTGCCTCTGGCATTTAGAAGAACACTTTCAGTTTTTATACTAAAACTTTGGACAATGGGATCTGAAGGCTCTTTTTGCCAGGCTTGCTGTAAATGTCCTGTACTATCACATGAGTATTTTTTGGGGGGTGAAGATGAGAATGTAATCTAATCACTACTGATTCCACTGAGGCAGCAGCCAGACAATATGTCAGGGCCCACAATAGGCTTTATTGAATAGGCAGTGCAAAATGTGCTTTATTGAATGGGCTTGATTAATGTGAAAAATGCAAAGTAAATATAATTATCTAGTCTATGTGGATGTCTAAAAATGACAGGTAGCAACCACTTCTAGTTGGAATCTCATTCTGACTGGGTAATTGTAAAAAAGAAAATGTATATTTCTTATACATGCATATGATATTTTGACAAAGAGCGAGAAAAACAGTGTTAAGAATTGTGCTTAAAATATAACAAGAGAACTTATTAATTGAAAAATGAGCGTGGGGAAAGTGGAAGGGACAGAGAAAAAGGAAAGTCTCAGGCTTTGAGGAATTCTATCTAGTCTTCCAAGTCCTACAAGGATACTGTGAGCACTGGGTGAAAGGGTGGCATCTGGGAGATCTGAGTTCTGTTCCTAATTATCTGTAGATCTTTCTTTATGTCACAGGGCCCTGCCTTCTGATGAAGGACAAAATTTATTTTGAGTTCTGAGATTTTCCAGTTTGAGGAAGGGTTGTGGGGCAGGAAGAGTCACCTGAAGGCAAAAGAGGAAGTTTGCTGAAAAACGTTAGAAAAATGCTAGTCAAATTCCAAACAAGTAAAGGCAATAATACATTCTTAGAAAAAGATGTATTTGAGCCTTTCCCAATCCCTGGTGTATTACATGAGCAATAGAGGTACTTTAGGTTTATTGAAACAAGAAGAGCTCTGCTTTGGGCAATTGCACTGCTAACCAGCAACCCACAGAACCCCAAGAAAGGAGTGCTTTAAACACATGGAAAATAAATTGCAAGGGCATAGTCTAGATTTTTGACCCTGAAATTTGATTCTCCTGTGTTCTCTGGCAATTTGTAGGAACCTGTGTTAGTAAATGGAGGGAACCTGTGCCTTTTCTTCCCTCTTCCACATCGGACCTTCTAGGTAAGGGTCTTGCATGCTCAGGATTTTTGTCAGTATTCGAATGGCTATACATTCTAGTCACTATTTAAAATCTGCTATCCTGATTAGGTCTGTGCTCTGGGGAAACACAACTTACAGACCTGGGCAGGTCTTGCTCCATGGAGAAGCTGTATTAGAGATGAAGTGCTAAACTTTCCGTCTTTAGCAAGGAAGAAAACTGCAGGCAACCCAGTCTCTTCACTTGAGATTTAGAAGGCTCTTGCAGCAATGAACAGGATAGCCACTTAACTTAGTAAGATCCATCCTCTTGGGAATTTGGGAAGCTGCCCGCAAAAAATGGGAGCCTTCTACCCAAGGCAGGGATTACATCCTGATCCTTGGGAGGGACCCTCCTGTTTGTCCTTTGAAGTGAGTGCTTCTCTGCAGGTGTCAAGCAGTTCCCTTCCTGGGGCTGGCTTTCAGATTCGGAATTTTCTGCTAAGCACGCTCAGTGACCTTTCTCCATGGGTCTTTGGGAAATTTACATGGTAATCCCTTAAAAGCATTATAAAGATCAGAAATAGTTCTTAAACTAAAATCGAAGAAGGTGGCCCAGCACTCTCATTGCTGGCTTTGGTGTTTCTTAATAGTGGTGTGAGCCCACCCTTGAAGCATCTCCTCCCTCTGCTACCCATTCTCAGCCAGCACGCAGATCACAGGTCCAGTAGTTTCCAGGCTTGACCACTCTTGATTAAATGTCCTATGCCAGGACTGACTCCACTGAAGAGGAGGCAGTAGGAGGTGAGTCCCTTTCCGTTGTCAGTGGAAATTAGGCTCTTTCATGGGATCACGAGTAAAGCATTCCAAGGACCCACACACAGGAGATTGTGGTGGGGCAGGGTGGTTTATTCAGGTGGAAATAGAAACTGTCCCCTGGGTTCTCAATGTCTGATCTCTGTCTGTCCTGCCAAGGAAAAAGTCCACTGTGTCTTCAGTAAGGTCAAAACAAAAGCCAGTGTCCAGAGTTTCATATCAAAGCTCAGTTCTCCAGAACCCACACAGTCTGCCATGGCAGCTGCTAGACCCGCGTGGTCGTGTGCTCCCAGGCACGAGAGCACACGAGCGAGTGGGGCACATGTGGGCCAGGAGCAGGAGAGAGAAGTTCTTTGTTCCCCCGGAATGATATTTCTTGCATTTGGGATGTATCAGGTGCTTTTTCGAAATGACCAATCAACTTCCTAAGCTTTTGTGGGCTTTTGATACGTTTACACCCCATAGTTAGACCAGCAGGACTCTATGGTCCAGCACTTCCTCCTGCGCCCCCCAAACATCCAAAACTGGAGTGGGGGAGGAAGCGGTGTTTCGCCCCTTGGCAAAAGAACACTTTAATCCCCTGGGGTGTGAAGCTGCAGCTTCCTGGTGAAGCAAACAGGTTTATGCTCCCCAGTTTATTAAGCTCAAGGGCTAATTCCTTGGCTTCCCTTTTCTTATTAATAATTAGTTAACGATGTTAACAGTTTCTGTGGCCACCTGGGGTGAGTTTTCAGCTCAGGTCCTCGAAGTCAGCCCTAGATGCTTACTTCTTGTGGTTCACCTGTCTCTTCAGGAACTGTTCCAACCACCTCTCGGTCAGGAGAGGAAAAAGAGAGCCGTATTTGCATTGTCTGTACGGGGATACTGGTATTTTCCTTGTGCTGATGATGCCATTAGAGCTTTGGCAGGCAGGGCAGGAAGAGGAGCCGGGCAAAACCATGCCAGGGCGAGAACTTTTGCCTCTTTCTCTGGCTGTCGCTTTTTGAATTTACCATTGTTGGTTGTGTCCCTTTGTTTAGCTATTTCTTCAAATTTTCTAAAATTTGGTGTCATCACTCTTTCAAGTCTTATTTAATGTATGTACACAATTCATGAGTTGCATTCATTTCATTTTATAGTAGGGAAGTTTGATTTTTGATAGTTCATTTCATCATCTTTGGTCAGAATAATGATCAAATATTCTTTAAGAATTTTGGATAAAAATTGACAACTTTATTTAAACAAAAGACATGCTTGGATTCAAGCTCTTGCTGTGTAACTTTGACCAAATTATTTCACTTTCTGAGACTTGGTTTCCTCATTTTTCCAAAATTAGATAATAATACTCACAACCCAGCAATGTTGTAATGATTACATGAAGCAATGGCATCTAGCTTTCAGCAAAATGCTTGACATATGGTAAATAATCCATAAGCGATGGTAGCCATGAGGATGATAAGTGGATTATTTGGAAGAATATTGATAGAGAACTTTTAACTGTGCGTTTTGCCTAAATGATCAATCTGCCTTAGTCTTACTGTCAAGAGTGTCCCCTGTGTTTCTGGCACGGTGCTCTCCCAGATACAGGTCAGTCACTTGATTACACTTTGAACTGACCTTGTAAACAAGCTTTTTTCCCTTCGGTGGTCCATGTGGTTTCTGTGGTCTTTTACTTTTTAATCTGTTAAAACACTTTGAAGTTCAGCTTTGTAGATTTGACGTCTAACTCCCACTGGACCCTGGTGGTGGTTTCCTATTTCTGGTTTATTGCTAAAGAATCATCAGAAAGAGAGAGCATTAGAGCAAGGTCACTCCAATACACTAAATAAGTAATATCTCTGTGGTGAGCATTTCCAAGGCAAAATAAAAAGGACTTCCTCTCAGGGTGATTTTCTGTCTTTGTCTTGTCTTAGGAAATGAGCTATAATTCTCTGAATGATTTGCCACATTACTTACTTTATCAACCATGATATTTCAATCTTCACATCTGTTAGTAATTAAAGAGAAGAGTCTCTGAATGTCATAGGGACACTTGAGTACATGCAGTGGAACTTATAAGCTACTGCAGCAAGTTTTAGTTCAATTTCCCTGCTACCTTAAAATTGCAATACTCAAAAAAAAAAAAATCACCCACTAACACTTTATCCCCCTGAGTGCTGTTGGACCTGAAGGCCTGTGCCAATTTGCCAACATGAGTATCTATTTGGCCAAATGATATTCAAGTTGTCAAAAATAAAGCCTACCTCCCAAGATTCCAGTACAATATAGGAGGAGATAAGAGGGTAGAACTGATTATTAGGCTCAGAAATGCTTGGTAATCCAGGATAAGAATAAGCAAAACACACCTAAATACAGGACAGTACTGTCGTGTGACCAACAGAAAGCTCATTTGAAAAGTACTTATGCTCATGAACACCCGAAGTAAAGTGTGAGAGTTCCCCTGACAAATATCACTGTGGTGCGGGGCTTTGGGCCATGTGTGCCTACTGTGTGCCAGCATTCCCTCTCTGTGGGTTTGGCATGGACAAGATCTCTGAAGGTCAAGTGGAGCCAGGCAGAGACGAATGCAACGTAGGACCCTGTGCCGTCGCAGGCAGTTTGGATGCAGACCTCACTAGAACCGTCCTCAGGAACAAACTTTTGGAGGCTCTGAGCAAGCGGTGGATGTAGGTACATGGTCA
Organism: Carollia perspicillata; assembly: GCA_004027735.1. Lineage (NCBI taxonomy): Eukaryota > Metazoa > Chordata > Mammalia > Chiroptera > Phyllostomidae > Carollia > Carollia perspicillata. The sequence goes on along the minus strand of PVKM010006535.1, from coordinate 28,716 downwards.
GCCCTTAGAGCACTAAATGATTCCTGGTTAGGGTTGAGAAGGCAGACAATTTGGTTCAGAAGCACTTTGTAAGTACACCAAGGGAAGAAGATAAAGGGACCTACAAGAAATTATTTTCTCCGTACATTACGAACAGCATAATGCCAGACCTGGGAAGGGAGTTGCACAGAGCAGTGCCTGCTGCCATATGAGATGCAGTCTAAGAGAAAAAAAAAAACTAAGAAAAATCTATTTAAGGAAGCTAGAACCGTCCCAAAATGTCTCTGGTTCAGAAGGAAATAGGATACCTCAGAAGAACACAGGTATCCCTGGGGCTCGGACGTATGCTGCGAACAGCTAAACTACACCATCATAATCTGCAAATTTCTAAGGAGATTTTTAAAGAATAAAATAATAAACATATCAACCAGGAATTAAAAATCCTACTAACATGCCAGCTACATGCTCCTTCCTGAGGACACAATACAATATATGAGGAAACTGCTGCTACATGCTAGAATAGGAAATATTTTTAAACCCACAAAATAACCAACAAAAACCTAAAAGCAGAAGGAAATAATATTGGGAATCAGGCCTGTGGAATCATACCTCTAAGCTGGCAGGACTCCTAAGCCATGTAATTATGTGGTGAACAGATGGCATAGCATCCTCCAATATAGGCTGGTTCTATTTGGTATAAAATGCCTGAAAATAAAGTTAATACTCTTGTTCTATTTTTTGTTGCCTTTAATCCTGAAACATCACCAAGTTTCATCTTTAAGTTCCAGTGTTTTTTTTCTTCAAATACCACATTCATTCATTCATCCAACGTATCCTGGGCGGCAGGCCATAGTTCTCTGAATAACCATTTTCTTTACTGAGTGACCCTATTCCCTCTCCTTGACCACAGCTGATTGGACCAGATGCAACAATTGACTCAGAGGTAGACAATTCCTTTATATGCTTCCAGAAACTCACTCCTCATAAAGCTTGGCTAGAAATCATAAATGGACCTGATCTTCCCAGGGAATTTGGAGACAACGCTTGGCTAGTTAGAAGAGAAGGGTTAGAAATGTAAGTATGGAGAGTTTTCATGATATAATAGGAGCTGGATCAGCCCCTCTAAATTACAAATAAGCTGAAGAAGAGGAAGACAGAGATGAAAATGGATCATACACAGAAAAAAGAAGAGACCCCTAGTTCCCATTTTCTGGATTTCTGTGAGCCTTGCATTGTCTTTGCAAGGACCTTAGTTCTTGAGCCAGCATAGGCAGGTTTCTGATTCTTGCTACTAAAGAGCCCTCATGGGAACATGGTCTTGATTAGCTGTCATCCTGAAGAAAATGACTTAAGCCCATGAACATGTGAGAGAGTCATTTTGGTACAGGTCAAGTGAATGACTAATATCAGCTAGCCATTTCTCTGTCTCTCTCTCTCTCTCTCTCTCTCTCTGTTTCTCTCTGTATATATCCATCTCTACCTTTCTCAAATTCCTAAAATAAAGACAATCTTATTAGACCTGCTCAGTAACTATTGGGTGTAGAACATCGCTGTGGGGCATGCTCTGTGGTGTAGGTTCATGATCCAATCAACTGTTGTCGTCACAGCAGGATTACAGGACACAAAATGTGATAACTTCTGAATTTAAGCAACAATTCATTTTCTCTTTGTCCTAAGTGAGGTCAGTGGAAAAAGCTGATCTTTGGGTGTGCCTCAAGCATTCATTTCAATAAAAATCTATGTAAATGTATATGGATATGAGCTGAAGACCTCTGGGCCCTGGCCTGCTGTCAATTGGCTCCCAAAATCACTTCTTTCAGGAACCGTGAGAGAAATCCTACTTATGACAGACTTTCTGGCAAAGAAAAACAGTATAGAGGAGAGACTTGGAGTTTAAGAGCAAACTGTGATCACGTTTAAGTAAATGTGTTTAAGGATTAGTCTGGATAGGGGAATAAACAGTGATGTGGAGGTAGTGATTTCTTAGACTTCCAGAAGACCATAAAATGAAGCAAGAAGAAAAAATGTAATATTGTGCAAAGAACTAGACACGAGTGTCCACATGTAGCTTCTGCCTCTAAGAAACTATATGACACTGGGTAAGTAGTGTAACCTCTCGCGAACCCCGTCTTCACACCTATGACACAGTGGGCTTGGCAGACTTGCAAGGCTTGCCAAGGTGCAGTCACAGCTACGGTCACTTAGAATTCTGGCTTCAAAGTATATGGATGAACATTCTGCTAAATTCCCCCCACTATATCACCTCTTCAGTACATTTTCTAGAGATAACATTTTTAAAAGATTTTACTTATTTATTTTAGAAGAGATGGGAAAGGAAGGAGAATGAAAGGGAAAGAAACATCAATTTGTGAGAGAAACACGTCTCACAAGCCCCCAGTTGGGGACCTAGCCTGTCACCCAGGCATGTGCTCTGACCAGGAAGCAAACCGGTGACCTTTTAGTTTGCAGGCCGGTGCTCAATCCACTGAGCCACACCAACCAGGGCCAGAGATCACATTTTGAAAGTCCCACTCATATTTTAAAATTCAAAGTGTTCTATTCAGACAGAAACTAAAGAATAAAAAAATTTCAAAATTCATCTTTTGTTCATTATCTGGAATCATTTTATGCCTTGTGGACAATTTTAACCACCTTAAAAATGATACTTTTTACTGTATAGAATATTAAATGTAGTACAAATCCATTGCAATACTAAGTGCAAGGGTCACAGAGGACCCTGCCAGTATAGGCTTTCTTTATGATGACAGTGATGAACTACACAGCACAGCGCACTGGGGAGATGAAGCGGACGTGGAATCAGAAAGAGTGTTTGTGTCACTATATAATAGCTTTACGGTCTTTTAACAAGAATCCTGCCATGCCATCCTTTTGTGCTACCAGACTGTGTTCAGTGGTTATTATTCAACTGCATTTTGTCCAGCGTATCAGTAAAACACACAGAAGTATATTGAATCTTTACTCTGTAAAATGATTCATTCTCCTGGGTTTCTCTCTGGAATTGGTCTGAATGTGCAGTCAGAAAACTTATTTTAGTGTTCTGAAAATACAGTGGTATGTCTCCAGCCCCAGATCAAATGTGAAATGATTGAAGACAAACTTGGTGTCCTTCTTGTTTAAATCTACCATTTGACACGTAGACAACTTTTTAGATGAATGATAAGTTATGTCATTTTTAAAAAGCCTACAGCAGTAATAATAATACCAATCTATTCCGTATGTGTGCCAAGCACTGTTGTAAAGGTTTTACATGTATCAACACATTTAATACTTCCTACAGTCTGACCTCGGACAACCCTGCAAGGTACATACCCCCATTTTACACATAAAGAAACTGAAAAATGAGAGGCCAGGTATCCCGATCACACAGATAGTAAGCAAAAGGACCAGGATTTGAACCCAAGCAATCTGGGTCCATGCATAAAAGTAAATGTGTGTATCAAAAGGGAAGTGGAACACCAACAAATGAAAGGATTTTCACTAGAATTTAAGCACACAAATATATGTATTTCACTTACTTGTACTTTTATAACAAAGGCAACAATTTGCCTTTGTGGGTGAATTTCTTTTGTTGGGCCACGGAAGTTAAGCTGGAGGATTGATTCCGTGAGCACAGGGTGGGTCTGAACGTCACATGAGAGGGAGCTCAGCTCGGATTTACAATGCGGTCGTCATCTGCCATGTTACATAGAGGTATGGAAAACTAACTGCATGGTCGTTAGTATGACTAATTACAAAGGTTTACTGTGCTCTAGAATTCACTAGATGAATTTAATGTAAGGAACATGCTACTTGGCACAAAGTAAAAAGACTGAGATTTTCAGTATAATTCAAAGGAATAAGGAGAAAGAAAGCAAATTCTGATCCTCCTTAAAATATTTTAAAGAAAGAATAAGCACAAGCTGACCTGCAGAATCGAGTCAACTTGAACTGTTGATTCTGATAACTGGAAAGAGTTTCCCTTAGTTCTTTCCCTTTTCAACATCCTCACACTGGTGGTTGTCATTGGTAGTGCTTTTATCCTGTTACTAGAGTTACTAGTATCTCTAGGTACCTTACACATATAATTAGCCAGTTACTAGTACTTCTGGGTACCTTATATATATAATTTCTAACCCTGACCACAAATCTGCAAATTAAGTATTGTTATTCTCATTTTCAGTTTAAGAACTTGAGATTCTGAGGGACAAAATAACTTACCCAAGATTATACTACTACTTCACAGAATGTAGAGATGAATTTACTCATTAATAATGAATGTGCCATTATTAATGCTAAAATGAATTTAATGATTCCATCCCATATGCCAAGCATGGTGCCTAGAACTTTACATTGTCCATCTTATTCTTACAATCATCCTATAAAGTATGTGTTATTGTTTCTATTTTACTGATACAGCCCTCTAAATTCATCATTATTAAATTCCCTAACCCTGTGAATATGTTGTCTTACACTTTGCAGATATGATCAGTTAAGGACTTTAAGATGGAAAAATTATACTGGGTTATCCAGGGTTGCCCAATATAATTAGATGTGTGTTTAGAAGAGGGAAGAAGAGAGCGATTTGACTATGGAAAAGGAGTGTCAGAGTAACAGTGTGAGCTGAGACTCAAGCAGACTCCTGACTTTGAAGGTGGCAGGAGGAGCCATGAGCCAAGGAACACCTTTAAGAACTAGAAAAGTCAAGCAAATGGGTTTTTTCTGTGTAGAACCTCCAGAAGGGACACAGCCCTACTGACTTATTTTAGGGCATCTGGTCTCCATAGCTGTGAGATAATGAATTGGTGATGTTTTGAGTTACTAAATGCATTGTAATTTGTTACAGTAACCATAGGTTTTGTAACATGTCCAATATCACACAATTACTAAATGGTAGACTTACTGTTCAAACTCTCACCTGTATAAATTCTGACTTTAGAATTTAGAGAACCTAAATTCTCACCCACTGAATTCCTGGCAGAATCAATCAAATGAGCTGCTTGGCCCAACATAATGGAAATGAGTTCATCCCAATCGTGATTAGGGCAATACCCTCTAGGCACTTACTTCTCCTCTTAAGAATTCTCAGAATATTTTATTTCTACTTTTCAATTCTCTGAAATTTATACTATCTAAGTAGCAACCTCTGTGTAGAAGACAACACAAGAATTGATAATATTTTTGCAGAATCTCATCTTTACAAAAATCAGAACTGAAGATAGATTACTTTCTCATGGAACTGGTATTCTGGAAATAACTGTTTGACTTAAAGAGGGAACAAAGGATCTGGCCAATAAAAGTTAGAAACAATCTAATATTAAAAAAAAAAACAAGTCAAACTGTTATCTAACCCTGAGAGATTTTCACCTATAATTTTAATTAAAGCATTATAATTGTTATCATGACGATATAACAGCACTCTCTGTTTTCTGTATTTCTACCAAGGTGTTGTTATGTATAGCAACTGATCTTAAGTGTGCAGTCTGATGAGTTTTGAGTCGTGTGTATATTCACATAACCTATTGGTTACTCATTGAAGATAGAACATTTCCGCCACCCTAGAAAATTTTCTTATGCCCCTTAGCTTTTTACTTTAAGGTGATTACGTCAAATTAAATCGTAAGCAACACATTTCTTACTCCCTAGACCACAATTCTACTATGTCCACCACTGATTTTGGAATGTGTAGAAATTTGGGTTGTGTTATTTAGAGTACACCTAGAGAAATCTTACTCCTTCCAATGTGGCCTCATTTAATAGTCTCCATAAATGTGTCCCCTACTTGCCTTCATAATTTTGGTCCCTTTCTTCCTTTCATCTCTCCTCTTTGATTGCATATTCCCCATTGCCAGCAAAACCTCCATCCCCTCCTTAGACCTGGAGAATTTTTATACATCTTTTAATATCCATTCAAGAGCTACCTTTTTATGGAAACCTCAATTTGTGAAGAATTCTATTCCCCCTTTGAAATTGTCTTGGTGCATTCTATACTATAACAGAATACCATAGACTAGGTGACTTATAAACTCAGAAATTTATTTCTCACAGTTCTGGAGGCTATGAAGTCCAAGATCAAGGTGCTGGCAGATTTGGTGGCTGATGAGGGATCACTTCCTGGTTCACAGGTGGCCAATCTTCATGTTCTGACATAGTAGAATGGGGCATAGCAGCTCCCTGGGACCTCTCTTATTACATTTTTCCAGTCCCATTCATGAGAACTTCATCCTTATGACTCGATCACCTCCCATGGACTCCACCTCCTAACCCTATCACATTGAGGGGTAGCATTTAACATATGGATTTGGGGGGCTTACAAAACTCAGTCTGTATCAGTGCCCCACTATGCTGCAACCACTCTGCTCACATTAAACCTATTATTGCATTTTTTTATATGTGATACTCTATTAGGTTCTCAAATAAGATTGCAAACTCCAATGTCTTAATGACCAGAAAGAGTGAATGAGTGAAGTAGCTAGGATCAATATAATAAGGAATGATTGGGAGTGTAGTGAATTAGAAAGTGTATACTACCACCTAGAAAATGCAAATAAACTTATTTAAATGAAACCAAAATGTTGGCCAAAAACTTGTGGCACTATTCCTTTCATATATAAGCCACTAAAGTGGCTTGTAGACACCTCAAGATGGGAGGGTCAAATACTAGTGACCAGCTAAGGTTTAAAAGAGTTTACATATCAAAGAGTTCCTTAGTTCAATCCCTGTCCAGCAATCTGCTCTACTGCCTGGAAGAATAAACCACAACGAACTGCCCTTATCTAAATTTCTAATTATTGTCTGAGAAAGCAGGAAAAAAATTTTCATCTTAATACCTAATTGCTCACAGATCAATTGTACTTCCATAGGGAAAGTCAAGTGAAGATATAATTTCTCACAAATGCTGTTACTCTGTTCAACATCATACAGCAGCACGTTCTCATTAAGCAACACGCTTAAACTTGGGATTTTAAAATATCTACAACATGTTCAAACTTTATAGGCAACTTTTGCACATCATTTATTTGTTGGGTTCTAAATTTATGATATATCCTTGGATAATCTCATTAATGCTCACAGTTCTTTCATAAGGTTTATTCATTTTTACAACATAATTTTCTTGGGTGTTTTCACTTTCTGTGTTAGGGAGTCTCACTTCGAATTACTTTTGATGCAGCATGTGCTAAGAAAGAACTACAAGACAGAAGTTTGAGCAATGCCACCAATCAGATGTTGCTCTAAGGAAATCAAGTCTCAGAACTTCCACGAGAAATGTGGAGTGAAGAACAAACAGTTCTTATAAACTCTCTAAATCCCCTAGCAGGCTATGATGAGTGAGCTTTGTTAGAATTTTAGATGATGCTAATGTAATTTGAAGCATCTGCATAGGTAGGCAGTGCAATGCAGAGATTAATAGTACAGGCCCTGAAGTCAGAGGTCTTGGGTTAAATCTAGGGTCACATTTAATCACTTAAGCCACAGGTTCATTTGTAAAATGAGCTGCCTCATAGGCTTGATAAAAAGATCAAGTGAGATAATTTGCAAAGTACTTAGTGTCAATTCTGACGCATAGTAAGATTCAATAAGCAATTACATGTACTATTATTATTATTTACCCAAAATTAAATTAAAAAATCAGATGACATTTATTTTTTATTTATTTTGGTCATAAAGAAGCTGATTTTCTACTGTTCCTTTTTTGATTGTTTAAAAGTTTGAACATTCTGGTTTATGTTTACATAAATACACACACATGCACGCACACATATATATAACAGTTTTTATACAGAGATTATAGTAAAAAACTGATAATTTTACCTAGAGGTACCATGATGAGGGAATCATCTCTATGCAAACTCATCAGCAGTGCTGGAAACTGTAACAGAAAACTACAGCATAATTACTACACACACACACACAAGGCCTTGCATACTTATTCAATGACTGATTTCACTGACCTTTCACCTTCTTATTCAAGTATAGTGAAGAGAATATAGCATGTTCAATCTCTCGCTGAGTAATTACAAATAATTAAATTTAATTTAAGCCTAATTATGCATAAAGAAAAGCCTAGTATTTCCTTGGATCTTGATATGTTCATGCAGTCTCATGACTAGCTGGGCCAGCTGTACAAAGCAGCATAAAACTTGAGAATTGATCAGAAGCTTAAAAAATCAGCAGATGTCATTAATTCAGCATGTGCCCTTGAGCAAGTTGGTCAACTCTGTGAGGCAGCCTCCTCGCCTACATAGTCCTGGGCGGAACCAGTTACTTCGCAATTTCTTCCAGACTTCAAAGTCTGTGTTTGCATGATCATCTGCTCCACCTTTTTCTACCCTAACACATTTTAAGGAAAACACATTTCCCATGAGCAGTGGCAGAGATCTTCAAATAGAATGATAGATGCCGCCTACTGGAGAGTATCAGAACTGCTAATGGGATGGTAAAATAGAATTGCAGGAAATCCCGTCACCCCAAGGTAATCCCTTCAGTGCCCTATGAGGGGGTTCTACTTCCCTCTTCTCTCCTGACTGAACTACTCCAATCATCCATATATATTAAATTTGAAAATGTTATTTAGGAAACCTCTCTTGTGGAGGTCCTTACAGGGTAGCTCTCAGACCATTAATGGTCTATATATGTATTTTATACAGTCAAACATGTTCTTAAAATATTTGAATTAGTTGTCAAAACTTGCAATTGAAAGAAGCCACAAAAATATGAATTCTTGGTTTCCTTTCAAACTACACTGCATTGTCCATAGCCCTACCACTCCCCATGGCGTCTCACGTTCATCACTCTGCATTGCTCTTTTTTCTTCTAGCGGAGAAACATTTCTCTGTGTCTCAGCTCTCCAAAGGTAGGAAAACTAAAGATAGACCATGCTTTTACATCCATGCTATTTCATTCATTTATCATCGGTATGTTTTTGGCCTACTGCAACCCTCAGTTTATAATATGTTTAATTTTTTCATAATAAAAAGCTTAAAATAAAAAATTTGAAAAATGAAAGTCTGACAGCATACTGTTTCTTAGGAATACAGCACACTGGCAGTATGCATTGGCCCATCGACTTTAGAAAATGATTTGGCGATATCTGGTAAATTGGAAGACAGAGGTACTATACGACACAATTTCACTTCTAGTTTTTTGCTATGCATGAGAATATACACACAAGGTTTCTGTTACTTCTTGCAAAAAAAAGTGAAAAGGGAGAAATGAATCCACAAAGAAAAAAATTACTCTACAAAAGTTAAAGAAATTAATGAGAGCTTTATGTTTCATCATGACTAAGTCACGAAACTATAATTTTAAATAGAAAGAAAGCAAGTTGCAGAACAGTATAATTTACATATAAGCTCATATAAATCTTAAAACAAGCCAAATTAAACTATATAGTATTTTTGATGGCATAGAATTGCCATCAAAGTGCAATACTATGCCAATAAATAATGGCATAATACTGTTGGAAATATATGTGGTTATGGACAGTAAGTTACTTCTGGGAAGGAACCTCTAGGAGACAAATATATAAGTACTACTTCATCTCGAAAACAAAAATAAAATGGAAACAAATCTAGTTGACCCTTGAGCAATGAATGGTCCAGGGGCGCCCAGCCCTGTGCAGTGGGGAATCCGCATGTAACCCCTATGGTGTAGTCTGCACTACGCATCCCTGCATTCCTCGAACCGTGGATGGAAGACAGTATTGTGGGAATCTGCAATTGGAAATGAGAAAATAATTTTCCATCTGAGGTTGGTTGACTCAGCAGTTTATTGAATCTGTGGTTGATTAAACTGCAGATGCAAAACCCACAGATAGGAAGCGTGGAAGGGCTGACTGTATTTATTGGAAAAAACGTGCATATAAACAGATATGTACAGTTTCAACAGGTGTTGATTAAGGGTCAACTGTAATAACAAATTGTAAAAATTCACTAGCTCTGGATGGTGTTACTTTGTGTTTCACTCTGTTATTTGTCATAGCTGTCAGCATGTTTAAAATAGTTCCTCCTTCTCAAGTAAACATGGGGGTGTTTTCTGCATCAAAAATGAAAGATTAGAATGTTGTACCTGTTTCAAAATTGCCTATAAATTTATTAGCAATTATAATAAATATTAATAATAAATTAATAATTTAAGCCAGTGGGAACTCAATGATCAGTCAATGGAATTGAGACTTTGGACCTCAATTAAATGGGCGCTATGACACCCAAATGGCCTCTTAGCAAAGGCTTGGCTCCAACTGCTGCTCAAAGGCAAAAAGCATATATCATTATACTAGCTTCTATTTTTAGTGCAGTGAAGATTAGCTGTTGGTTCCTTCCCTTGGCTTTTGAAAAACATAGTTTCCATTTGCAATATGAAACTTTTTTTAGTGTCAGCTTGACTTTTACAGTGACTGCATTATTGTATGCCTCATGTATACAAATGCCCACTTGTAATACAGTTTTAAAAGCTCAAATAAGACATTTGCTTCTTTTTTTTTACATCACACTTGAAATTAGGTTGTAGAAAACAGACACTTCAGTGATCACTATATCCAAATACTGAAGGCAATAGGAGCTGCAGAACAATCCACTCCTTGTTGGTTACAAGGGTTTCTTTCCAAATGAGAAAGATATTTTAAATGCTCAGAGATTGTTTTTTTTTTTCTTTTCCTGCCTTTCAATCTTATTTTCTGACTTTCTTCTTTGTTATTAGCATTGTTCTAGAAAGATGACCTATGACATCTCTTCAATTATGAGAAAGTTTCTTTTAATACCATAGCCATACTCGAACGTCAGCAGTTGGCACCTAACGTGTTCGTTCTCACGGAGAGCAATGTGTGAAATGTGCTATAGAACGGTCCCATGTGCATGACTCCACAAAGATGCCTTCTGTTGCACAGCCAAAGCCTGTCAGCAGTATCTCTGGGGCACAGCAGTAACAAGTAGTAGTAAATGGAGACAGAAGGCTCGCCTCTGAGCACGGCGAACACTCAGCCTCTGAGGGGGCTATTATTTGTATCTTGTTAAGGAAGCAATACAAATATGCTTGGTAGAATCTCTGAAAGAAAGCTTAGTCAAAAATCCCTTAAATCCTTGCCTCCTTAATTTCAGGCTGCTAAAACAAGAAAGACCTAGCTTTCTACCTGTGTGGGTGATGAGATGGCACAGTCACCTAAGAATGATGGGCTTGGAAAACTTATGTGGTCTTCAGAAGTAAGACCTTGTGTGGGTCTGTGTGTGTGTGTGTGTCTGTTTGTGGAGACATGAGCCCAGTGCTCTCCTGTTCAGACAATGGGGAAAAACTTACAAAATAGAAACTCATTCAAGTTTGGAGTGGACCATCAAATTCCGTCCTCCTTTGTGTGGCTGCTTTGGAAGGCTAGAATAATGGCCTCAGTTATACTGGAGGTCAGAGCATGTGAGACTACAGCTGTGCTCAAACCGAAGCAAAGATGATCTCTTCACGCCATCCTCTGTTGCCCCTCGGATTTTCTTTCTATAAATGGACTGGGATGAAATAGATTCATGAACTCTTTAATATCTTTTTGTTCATCTATATTTTTGCCTTCCATTTTATCTTTGTTGTTCAGTTCCCATTCCCTTTCTAATTTTCTTTCTCCTGCCTGTAGCTCAACATTTATAATAACCTTTCATCTGGTTTCTACCCCAAACCACATGTTTGCATATTTGTTCTCATGACTTCTGGTTATTGCAATTGTCATAGTTCTTTGCTAGCTGCTTTTTCATCCTGTAACAGCTTAAATGTAGCTTGGATTGGTTTAAGGGAATAAAACAATATAAACTCACTCTTATCCTAGACCACAATTGTCTGAAATAAATCCAAAATTTCATAATTTTTCATGAAATCTGAGAGTTAATGGGTCAGTAAATAATTACAGGATTTTCTCCAAAAAAAGAACACATAAAAGTATTTTTACCAAAGTGAAGATAAAATGCATATTTACCCTCTAAGACTGAAAAATATGTGAATAATTAATTCCTGCAAACAGAATTCTCATCCCATGGTTGCAATTAATTTGACTGAAATCTTAGATTTATTTTCTTTGGGTCTACAGTCTACAGTCTAGTACTAGGAGGTGACAGTTTGTAACAGTTCATGGACCAATACGAAATACCACTGCATGTGTTCCACTCCTCTCTGTCTCTATGAACTTTCATTCGTCTAATAGTTTTTCCACAGTTTACCAAGGTAATTAATGAGCAGTCTGACAGTTTCATCTCATGAGGCCACCAATTCCGTCTCTGATGTCCTTCAGTTTTCTCTCCACAGCAGAGTGAATACATGCGATTGTTTTCAGATCTGGGTGGAGGAACACAGTTCTTTCATCTCCAGGGTTCTAATCCAATGCTTATAACCAGCCTGAGTCATTTATTCTTCCTTGAAATGTGTTTATAGCATTTGCGTTTGTTTGTTCAAGCTCTGTTATTTATGTAATGTTATCGTGTGTTTAGGATCCAATTTTTCTTTCTGAAGAACTGACCAAGTAAGTTAACCAAGACTGGAACCACATCTTTCTCACCGTTACACCTCAATTGCCAGCGCAGTGTTTATCTAATTTAACAACACTATGTAATATGTTATGAACATCGACTCAATTTAACCTCCATCACAGCCCTTTGAGATAAGTTTGACTTTTGTTCCCATTTTAAGGATGAGGAAAGTAATGCATGGAGATGTTTAGTGACCTCACTCAAAGTTACCAGGCAGCAAGTGGCAGAGCCAGGCCAGCTCTCAGCTGTTACGCTAGTGTGTACGCCTACACTACACTGCTTCTAGTGCTTCCACACGTTCAGTGCTCGTCTGTGGATGGGAACGCAAATAGAAAAGAGAGGGATGAAAGAAGAGAAGGCAAGAAGGAAGGAATTTCACAAGTACAAAATACATAAACCTAAAAATAGTAATGATTCAGGGATAAATTTGGATTTGAATTTTATTAATACCATTATTATTATGTAACATCATCTGGAATGAACTTTTATTACCCTTTAAATATATTTTGATAAGTATTAAATATAGATAGTATTTATTTAAATGTTAAATCATAATAATACCATAATGCCCATAAAACCACCACTCAGTTCAAACATTAGACTCTGATGTTTGATAAGGTAGGTGTTACTAACCTATCTTACCTTCCTATTGCCCCCAGGAAGAAGGAACATCTATGCTGAATTTTGTTACTATCACTCCCTCTCTTTCTTTGTGTAGTTTTCTCACATATCCAGGTACCCTAAAGAATAGTTTAATTTTGCCTGGTTTTGAGTTTTATTAAAATAATATGATACTCTATAAAGCTCTCTGTCATTAGCTTTTTTTCACTTCACATTATACTTCTATGACTTATCTAGGTTGAATAAATTCTTTTTGGTAAAATGACTCACCGAATTATTTCACTTGACTGACATAAAAACCCTTAGAAAAAGGGAGATTGGCCTAATTTGTCCCATTCCGTTTACAACAACAGAGCAAAGAGCATGCTGCCAGTCACTGGCAGACCCAGATTTTCAGCCGGGCCGCCATGTGCATCAAGACACACTGGGTGATATGGGTGCTGATTAGTCTTAACAACATGACACGACACACTTTCCACATCAGTGCGTATGTCTGAAGGCTTGCTTGTAACTGTGAATTTACTTTTCAGAAGGTATGGGTGTTGCCACGTTACACTGAGAAGAAAAGTGAAATAAAAATGAATCAATACACTTTCCTTAAGGCTTCTTAGAAATTCATCTTATTTCCACATGTGTGGCATATATTTAAAGCTTTGCATTCATTCCAAATATGACTGTCATGTCTATTTCACAATATCCTGTAGGATATGGTAAATAATAGCATATGTAAATCCCTCCCCCCAAATAAATCTGAGGGAAGAGTCTGTCTTTTATTACCTTCCACATATTCTTTTCAGACTTTCTTTCAGCTGCCTAGCAAGCAGATGAGGCAAGAAGAGATCTGAATGTTCCTGTGGCCCTAATTGGGTTTGGGGTTGTTCATTACTCGGTGATGTGCTAATATCTGCTTTACCAAATAGCACCAGTTAGCAGAGAAATTAGAATTCTGCTTTCTGGATGAAATGCTCAAAACAAATGTGCCAATGGTTCATAATTACTTTGAGGATATCAAGAACACAAAACTTCTGTTGACTAAACTGAAAGAGTACTACATCCTCTGGTGGTTTCCTCCATGGCACTGGGCTGGTAGCTCCTTGTCTAACACGGTATATTTAATGCAACGTTGATGCTTTCTTAGTGACTATTTGCTGAAGATATATCTGCATAGAGGATTCATTAATGAACTGAAGAAACTAACTGAAAATCCAGGGCACACTTCCCTGGCTGTTAGGAAAGGTGTGAAAGGTAATTTTACCATGTAAATTTGTCAAGTGTATTCTTGCTCATGGATTGATTAACTAATTTAGCTGCCCAGCCCCAAATAGATTAGTCATCATCATCCAAGTAGTAAAATACACACATGTACCAGCAGTGGTGTGTCCTGTAAAAATAGTAAGATTTGGTTAGTGCTAAACAGTCAGGCTAAAGCATTTACCATCCTAAAGCCAAGATGAAGTTTCTCAGTATCCTTTATGGAGCCAAAAGAACTGCCCCATTTTGAAGTTATATGACTTAAATAAAAATGACATAAAGCAAAAGTTGTTTCTTTTTGCCTCATTAGATTGCAGTGCAGTAAAGAATTTGAAATCACTTAATTTGTAGTCAACCAAACTTGGGTTTAAGTCTCATCTTTGCCACTCTCTAAATTTGGATCTTAAGAAAGCAATGTCAACTTTTGGCACCTCAGTTTCCAACACCATACAATGGGGATTTTTTAATGGTCTTTATTTCATAGGACTGTTGTGACCATTAAATGAGCTAAAGCAATAGGATCTCCTGAGGGTACTTGACATGTAGTAAGAGCACCTTATAGTAGAGTGAACTGTTGGGTGACTGGATCATCCCGTTGATTTAAAGAGACCTCTGTTGTCCTGGCCGTTCTAGGGCCATGTTTTCCTGCAGACAGAGAGTTCGTTGTTGCATTCTTAAACCTCGTTTTGCTTTTGGATTCCATGTGGCCTCCAGCTGGTGCAGAGGCACAGGAGTGTTCAGCGGCACATGGGGAGCAGCCAGTTTGCACTAAGGTCACACTTTCTTTGTTCGGCTCTCTGACAAGCAGGAAGAGGCCCAGCAGCCTTCTCTCCTTGGGGTAATCCCTATGGAGAGCCCTCTACACAACCTGCTTTCATTTTGCCTCCACGTGGTGATTGTTGTTCTTTTCTAGGGCTTCATGTTTTCTTTCTTACTGAGTCTTTTTCATGTTAAAGTTGGGGAAGATGTACCTGCACAGCAGGCATGCTCTCCCCTCCTGATAAGTATCTATTTCTTGTTTCCATCCCACATGGTTAAAACTAGTTGTTTTGTGAAACAAACAGGCGAGGCCAGAATTAGGGCAAACAGGATGTGTTCCCACTCAGGGGGTGGCATGGAGAAGGGAAGGTCCTCCCTGAGGTATGCTCTCGCTCACCCAATTACTCTGTTTGAAGTGGTCAAGAGGGGCAAAGACAGTTTGGACAAAAAGAATGAAGTCCATGCAAGTGAGATTTGCAGGTTTTGATCAGAACCCATTTGCCTCAGAAACAAAACTGGGCATGGTATTTTTATAGATGGTATTCACTCAGAAACTATAATCAAGTAGCATAAATGTACTTTTGATATGAAACTGAAATTAAGAGTTTCAGTCTCAAATCTGAATGATTCCAAGGGGCTTCCAGTGACTGGTGTTTAACTACAGGTGATGATTTTAGCTCACCACTGAATAACATGTATCACTGAGAGGCAGAAGGAAAGGGAGAAGGAGAGAGGACCTTCTGGTACAGTTCAGGAATGGAAATTGGGAAACACAAGGGAAGAGTGCAGAAAGGAAAGACTGAAGGAAGAAGCTGCAGAGCTGGCGGAAGGACTGTATTTCTGATGAGTAATGGTTACTCACCGAATGCCACATTCTTTGGGAGTTTTTTTCCAAGGCTTCTCAGGAATTCTCAAGCCTATTTCTTGCTGCTGCTTTTCTCCCCTTGAGGTGTTTGTGCATAGACAGTTACATTATCAGTGGTAGTTTCTTAGGCTGGTGTTCCCCTCATACTACAGCTTTATCTTTGACCCTTTGACTTGTCATTTCTTTTCCCCAATAGAATTCTTGTACCTGCTGTCTTTCTTGACGTCTGCACAGCTAGCTGCATTGATCAAAACTAACGAGGATTTTCATCTTAACCAGATTTTAAACTCATTGAACATATTTATATTGAAATTATTTTAATGCATTCTAACATACATCTTAAAAAACTCTTCAATTTAATTTTTACAAACAACTGGAATGTAGCAGTGGTTTTTCAAAACCCATAGAACTGCATACTAAAAAGGTAAAATTAATGTCAACGATGCCTCATTTTTTAAAAAAAGGTTTATGTAAAGAGAAGTAAATTTTGCAAAATTGTCTGCTGAATTGGGGCCCTATAGATAAACAGAACAAGGTAGGTACAGTGTCCTGACGCTGAGACCATCACGAGCACCAGATCTGAGGACCTGCTCAGCCACTGACTAACTGCGGGATCTCGGGCATGCCAAGGATGCAGTTCGTCACCTATAAAGTGAAGAGTTTGTCCAGATTAGCATTTCTCAAAATAAGTTTGGCAGAATGCTAGCTCCTCAAAATATTTGTTGTTTTCGTGTAAAACAAAGGGGGTGGGGGGCTCTTTGTCAGATATGTTTAAGAATGGCTCCACCAAAGCAAATCAAATAGGTTTATTTAGTACAGGACTTGTCAGGCCTTTTTGCCTACGTAAAAGTGTGTGCAATATTTCCTAATCTTATTTCATCACCATACCCTTTATCCATTTGACCTCAGCTTCCAACATCCGCAAATCTCGTGTATAAACTTTGGGAAACACTTAACAAACCCTGCTGTCCTCTTGACAATTGTTCTGATCATTTTCTCGCTAACAGTTTTATTGGGACACAAATTCCGACACACAAACAAAATAAACCTACCTATTAAGTGCTCATCATGACTCAGTGATTTGCCACAAGGAGTCTGAATAGACGGGACAACACTTCACACTGAGTGTGTAGACCAGCCGTGGTCAGTGTGCTCATCACATAAATACATTTCAGGCTTTCCCCTACATCATGTCAGTGGGATGTATGTAGTGAGTAGGCAGAGGTTAGCAGAAGTAAGAGATAACAGTAGAAGTATGGGTAGAGTCAAACCAAATATTATTAGAAAATGAAAATACTGGCAAGACTAGAAATGTTTGAATCCTGTTACGGACTTGTTTTCTCTTCCTCCTCTAACAACCCTAAGAATCAAGTTTCAGTTCAAAAACCAGCCTCAATTTTAGCCCCATTCTGGGATCCCATACACTTACTGTTGGGGTGTGAAGCTGGGAGTGAGGAAATCTTTTTCAACTGAGTGAACTAGAAAAAGCAGAAAACCATCTTTCCACGCTATACTCAGCAGCCAAGCTTTATGCAGTCATATCTCCAAGGAAAAGCTCATCTTAACTTTTCCAAAGTTCTTTAGTAAATATCAAATTATTTACATGCAATCAAAATTGGCTGAAGCCCAGCTGTCTACATCTATCCATAATTTCTAGAAAATTTAGCACACGATATCCCTGTGGCCTTCTTACCCTTTCTACAAAGAATGGATCTAGTTCTATTAATGGTTATTGGACTCCTCTGCCATTCTTTTGGAACAAAATCCTTCTGGACAACACAAATACAGAAAATGTGAATATGGTCACATATAATCAATGACTGCTTTCACGACAGTTTGCTTATGTGCTATACATGAGGCATCCCAGTGGTCTCCCCGCTTTCTTACTCATATTCATTAGCAGCAGTGGTTGTTTTTCTTGTGTTACCAGAAATAATATGCTATTAAGAAGTTCTCAATGTATGTATTTTATAAGTTAAATAAAAATTAAAATATTGGTAATTAGAGCAATGGCATAATATACTTTTTTAAAAAAGAAGAAGTTGGATGAATTCAATAAGGGAAATATGGTGTCCTCAGTCAGAGTTGCAGAAAATAAAATTATAGAACACACAACTGGCAATAGAAAAATAATAGATATTTTTGGCCCCTCCTAGGTAAAAATTTTAAGAGTGGCCTCATTAGTTTTTACTTGAAAATGATCCCATTTATGTGTCTTTTTCTTCTTCACAACATTAGAGATACTTAAGTTTCATTTAAGCCTAAAACAAATAAATCTCAAGCAAATATTGTTTTCTCTCATATACTAGAGCAGGATTTAATCATCAGCAACTTGAATAACTGATCTTTAACAATAGATGCTTCCTTATACTACTGCCTATTCTTATATTTCTGTACTCCAGTTATCCTGAAAGTGAATAAAATATACCTATTAGGGTCACAAATAAACCTCTAGAAACACCGTGAATTGATTTAACTGATCTTTGAATTAGTGAGTTATAGACACATCTTCACCCTGAACTGTAACCTTTATTCCATAATCTGCCTGGTCTCATAAGCTCCTGGGACCACTGGGGTGAAAACTGTTTCAATAATTATAATATTTCTGTGTTTGGTTTAATATCACTAGTATAAAATCAAATCTGCAGAATTAGTACCATTAATATCTAATGTAGAGACATTAATTCTTAACTTAAAAGTCAGTAGTAAAAACCTCATGAGATAATAAAATTGTATTGTTCTTTAGATTTTTTTTGTAATTTCCTTCAGTTTAGATATTTACAAGAGTTTTATAATAACATATTTGATTGGGTTATACAAGATAAATAAATCCTGGTGATCTATATAGCATAGTACCCATATTTAAAAATTTGATAACAGGATAAACCTATGCCAAGAGTTTTATTCATGAATAATAATAATAATAATAATAATAATAATAATAATAGGTTAGAAGACAACTTTTGGAGGTAATGAATAGGTTTATGGTATAGACTATGGCTATGGTTTCATGGGTGTAAGCTTTTATCCATACTCATCAATTTGTATACATTAGTATGCGCAGTTTTTCACATGTCAATAAATATATTTAATTAACCAACCAATATATAAATACATAAATTAGGCCTAGCTAGTGTGGCTCAGTGGATTGAGCGCCGGTCTGCAAATCAAAGGGTCGCTGGTTCGATTCCCAGTCAATGCATATGCCTGGGTTGTAGGCTAGGTCTCCAGTAGGGGGCATGCGAGAGGCAATAACACATTGATGTTTCTTTCCCTCTCTTCCTTCCTCCCTTATTCTCTCTAAAAATAGATAAATAAAATCTTTAAAAAAATAATTAATTAATCAAAATAATAATAATACATTTGAACTTCTTCAAAGCTAAATGAACTGTCAACTATGTATATTTTGTTCCTATTCTGTAAAGAAAAAAGAGAAGACTGAAAATATTATTTCAAGCTTTCCAGCAATACATTGAAGGTCCACAGTAAGGGATCTAAAATACTTATTGAATTGAAAGAAGAGCAGCTACTAAGTAATGATTTGATAAATAATACCTACAAATCTCATCATTCAAAGGCTGCCAAAATTTCAAAAAGCTCTAGAACAAAATAAGATACCAGCCCTCTTTCCTGGTAAAGCAGAATATGCCCTGGCACCGAAGGAACTTGACTGTCATATGAGCTTTCCACCTGCTGCTGTTTTTCAAGACCAACAAGTTCTTCTCGGAGGAGAAAGTACCTGACATTTTCTTTATTGTTGGGGCAGAGCAAGAAGAGTCTGTGCTTTTCACTCACCTCCATAAATGGCCCTCCGTGTGCTAACGCGAGACTGCTGCATTGGGCTTCCGGCACAAGGTGATGACCTGGATTTGTGCAGCAAAAGAGAAGATGCTCCTTGTCCTAAATTATCACCCTTCTGTTTCCTAAGTGGGTGCCACCGATCCCTATATTACAGCTTCATGCCAAGACTTTGAAGACTGTTAAAATAAAAATATTTGCCTGAGCATTACCCTTTAAGCCTACTATGGCAAATAGACTTGGTTCCACGTGACATCTCTGATCAAAAGGCAGAGACTGTCTGTAAAGTGCTGAAACGGATTCTAAGGCCAGCTTCAAACTCGGCAGAAAAAAAAATTGTTTTCTATTAACAATGTCTGATGGGAGCATAGGGAAATAAATTTGTGACATGTAAGCTGAGTATTTCTTAACTCTGCTGTTTTTTATTCTTGCCCAGCATCTATTCCTTTTTATTCTGACAGTATTATCCTGATTTTCCTTTAAAGATTCACCTATCCCCTGATACATTCATTTGCATTCTAAAATTTTCGTATCTCTGTCTTTTCTACACATCAAAAATCAGATCAGTTTGATTAAGCAAAAAATGTGTCAATAATCATAGGTGCCCCCTCCTGTCAGCCGTGTAGGTAGGAAAATTGATTGGTGAGAGAAGAGAGATTTGCTCTAGCCTCAGCCTCATCATCAATGCAGCCTACAAACATTTACATTGAATTATCATGCTTTGTTGAGAACATCTGGTGCTTACTGAGCATTTTGCTGAGACTTAAAAAAAAAGAAAACAAAGGAGAATAAAAATAAAAATGTATTATATTCCAAGCCAGTACAAGCTTGTTCAATTATTTTAAAAGTGATACAGAATTATATAACAAAATCTTATGAGATAATGTATAGCAGCATTTTCTTTTTACTCAAAAATTAAAGCAACTTGAAAGAGAAGGGTTATTTGCCAGAGCAAGTTTCTAGCACTCATGTGCCTAGTTTCCTTTGTGAGAGGATATCTTATTTGACTTAAGGCATTCTGAAAATATATTTACTCCAATGTTTATTGTTCTCCCCTACCCATTAGTTTTCCTTGAAAGTTTGATCTTGCTATCTATGACATTTCTGAAGGAGTAAGTCCATAAATTGCCCTGACTGGTATAGCTCAGTTGGTTGGGCATCACCCTGCAAACCAAGAGATCACTGGTTTGATTCCCTGTCAGGGCACATAATTAGTTTGCAGATTTAGTCCCTGGCTGTGGCATGTGTGAGAGGCAACTAGCCAATGTTTCTCTCCCATGTTGATGTTTCTGCCCCTCTTTTTGTCACTCCCTTTCCCTCTCTCTAACAATAAGTAAATAAAATACATTTTTTAAAAATAGTAATCCAGACTTTGCCAAAGGGGTGTTATGTTTTCTGTCCCCTAGGAACTTGTTTTGGGGAATGCTTGCTTTCAAAATAGGTAAAGTTATCTCTAACTGTTGCCATGTTTATTTCCTCCATAGCACTTATCTCAATCTGTCATTGTTCTATTAGCTGTTTCCCTGTTCTTTGTCTACACCGTGCAAGTGGCTTGAGGGCAGGGACTTGTCTTTCTGATCATTGTTTGTCTCTAACACCAAGAACAGTACCTGGTACAATAATTACCTGGGAAAGGATAATGGATGAATGGATAGATGGATGGATAAAGCAGATGATGATAGAACAATGTGGAGGTGCTTTTATTTGGCAAGCAGCTTTGTTTACCAATTTATGGACATTTATAAGTGGGAAGCTCCAAAATAAAGGAGTTTCTGTTCTCTTTCTGGCCTTTCTTGAGCATGGCCTCAATACCTAGCTGACGTCAATTTCTAGGCTACTACTTTCAATGGTTCCCTGCCATTCCTGGATTAAGATATTGTGAACTCAAAGAGGTTTTTTCATGACTCTGTGTATCCTGACCCTGCCTGGAACCTTTATTCAGCAAAGCAAGCCTGGTACATTTTCTTTTCATTGTCTTCCCATTCTGAGTCTCCACTAGAGGACGGACCTTTTAGTGCTCTGGCCAGAAAAACTCGCCAGACCATTCATAACATCTGGCCCACAGCTTCTAATTACTCATGGGATGCCCTGATATAAGCAACAGCTAATTTTGTATTACACAAGGTTCTGGTTATATTAAAAATGAGATAATGTACATGAAAGTGCTTTAGAAACTATAAAATCCTATACAAATAAAATAGATAATGATCGTGATCATTGCTATTATCTTTGTTGCCTTAGCAAAGACATAAAACTCTTTGAAAAGCCTTTTCCCCTTTTGTTCTTTTGTCTTTTAAGAAATGTTGAACTACATGCACCCAGAGAATAAATTGTTTCTTGACAGTAAAATAGAACTTTTAAGAAAATCACATTAACACTTCCAAGTGTTACGTTATAGACCAGAGGAGGGAAAAAAACCCAAAACTATCTCCTATTGACCCAGATCTGCTATTTATACAAAATGTTGGAGATAGGCATTTCTTAGTAGTTTATATTATCAGGCATATAGCATAGCATACTTTCTTTTTTTAAGTTTAATCTTTATTGTATTTTTTCATTACCATTTAGTCCCCTTATACCCTCCTCCGCCCAGCAATCACCGCACTGCTGTCCATGTCCTTTTCCTTTTTGCTCCATCCCTCCACACCCCCAATACCCCCCACTAGTTGTCACCTACATTTTCTACCATGAAGAATAAAACTGATTCCCCGTTACACAAACTTATTTCCGTGACCCCTTCTTAGAAAGGATCTCCTAAGGAAGGAGATCCCAGTATGCCTATCACCCCAGTGTCTCAGATCACATCCAACTTTTCATAAGTGAAGTATTGGGTTGGCCAAAAGTTTATTTGGGTTTTTTCTGTAATTGGCTCTAATAGTGCTTAGTTGTCTTTAACTTCATTTGAAACACTTTTGTTAGATTGTATTGTGACAGCTGTCATGTGTGTGCATTTTTAAAAAACTTATCAAAGTTGGTGAATTTTTGTGTAGCTGTTTTAGCATTGAAGGTGGAAGAAGATATGCAACACTTCTGGCATATTATGCTTTATGATTTCAAGAAAGGTAAAAGCTCAACTGAAACACAAACAAAGATTTATGCAGTGTATGCAGAAGGTTCAGTGCCTGATCAAATATATCAAAAGTGGTTTGCAAAGTTTCTGGGTACTATTGACATTTTGGCTAAATAAGTCTCTGCTGTGGGGCTGTCTTACTCATTGGAAGATGTTTAGCAGCACCCCTGGCCTTTACCCACTAGAAGCCAATAGCCAGAGATAGCTGACACACTCAAAACATGCAAATCAATCAAGTTAATGGTGAAAATGAAAAATGTGTCGTTTATTTTATGGAAAGAACTAAATGAACTTTTTGGCCAACCCAACAGAAGCTGCGTAATTCAAAACACAGGAGGGTCTCCATGTGGCTCATCTAGAGAACTAGGTCTGGGGTTTGAATACATTGAATAATAATCCCAGTCTCCCTGAGTACTTTCAATTAATAAGCAGAAGTCCTGTTAAGCAAATGGAATGAAAGACAGATACATACGAACAAATTTCTTTAACATACAAATGTTCCCAGAAGCTACTGAATTACATACTAGTGAGAGCGCTGAGGAACGGGAAGTCTCAGAAGGGGACAAGCAAATCCCTCTGTTGCACAATTTTGATTTTTGTGTTCAGCTCTCTCCCACTACCTTGAGCAATATTATTATTTTCTGTTAATCCCAATGCAAGAAAAGGTATGCCAAGAGTCCTGAAAGCCCATAATTTACTGATATGTCAAGATTCTGAATAAGTTAATATAGATTGCGAATGTGTAATATACTCTCATGAGGGATCGTACTCAGAGGGAATCTAGCTCATTAAATTTTAGAAGCATCAAAGCACTTTTCAAGGCTGACTTTTACAACATCCTCTTTATTTTTGCAGACGTTCCTTTAGCTTCCTTTTAGTTATGAAGGATCAGAGGGGAAAATAATGACACTATCTTGGGTAAAAGGCATCTCACTGAAGAACGTCAATATTATTTACAAGCATTTGACACCGACTTGAGGTTTCACTGATGATCAGACTAGAAATTGGCATTGATAAAGGAGGCTTTGCATAGCATTCAGCAGGCTGTTAAAGATATGTATAATTTAGCTTTGGTAGTTTTCGCAAAGTAGATGTTAGATTCTGCCAATGACCTTCCATGAACTTCTAGGAGTAGATAGTCTTTGGGTGAAAAGGCAAAAAAATAAAGACTCTCTTTTCCTACCAAGGTGGTAATTACACTTAAGTTTATGTGCCCTGATATCCATGGGAGATCTTTATAATTTACTCCTGGATAGGCTCCCTATGTGAAGCTTTCTTTTTTTCCCTTGAGAGGAATTTTTTTAAACTATCTTTGCAAATTGGATAAGTGTTGCATACGGTGGTTTGCAACCCATTGATAGAAACTTACATGCTTTGAACTTTAGTAACAGCATTTGAAAGACAGACTAAAATCTCCTTAACCAGCAAGCATTCACTTTCTAAAAGTTCCTGTTTCCAAGACATGAAAGCATTGTATTTTGTAAGTCACGTAAGTCCAAGCAAAGCAAAGTGTACCTCTGCTCAATGAGTTCAGTTGTAGTTGGTTTTTCAGAAAATGACTTTTTGAGGCTGTCTGCAAATTGCCAAAGCAGTTTGCCATTCACTCAACATCGCAGGGTTCATCTGCCATCATGATAATTACACACGTTGCCAACCCAATTAAGATTGCATGGGGAAAGATGAGTGGTCATCACAGCCATTTCACTGTAGAGTCAGTGGTAAATTCTGTGAGAAAACTTCATCCAACAACTTTCCCATCCTCCTAGAAGGGGAGCCCTTGGTGGTCAGCCAGAAACATGCAAACCTATCAGTATAATTCATGCTGCTTGGGGTTTCAAAAAAAAAGATATTTCCTAAGCCAGGGAAAATTAGCCTTTGGCACTGGAACTCTAGATTATTTATCCACTGAAGCACATCTATACAAGGAGAAACAACTGCCTTGAAAGGCAATAAAATGTTGTATACAGTTCCCAGGGCCTGTCTGCCTGATGAAGCATTTAATCAAGTAGGCCACAGGGCCATGTGTCTTCTCTGTGTGCAGGGGAGGCAATCAATGAAACTGGTTCAGAAGAAGCCATCTAGCCCAGGGCTTGATTTTCTCCACAAGGCTCTTTAGGCAAAATCCCAAAAGTCCTTCTTCAGGCTATTGAGGGATATTTCCAAGCTGAAGAAGTCTGCTCTGCTTTCTCCAAAAACTCAGGTCAGAAAGGTGTCTATTCTCTCACACTGTTCCTGAACTTTTAGACTTTTGGTCAATACTTCTTGCTAATCATTTGGAGTGCTTTAGTTTTCTATCCTTAATTACAATGCAGACCACACAAAGAGACCGCTTCTCAAATAGTGCTTGCATGGTTTGTGAAAAATACATCTTGATTGCTCTGCTGGTGGGTCCTCACCTACACCACGTTTCCATTTGAAAATGGGAAGACCCCGCTCACTTGTGTAAACTCCTCCTTCATTTGCTTTTCACCTAGGCCTTTCTCTCAGCGCTTTCCATGTGATGCTGCCTGACTCTGAAGATTTAGGTCAGAAATTGCTACTTAAAAAATTTTCAACGTGTAAGCTTTCATAGATGTAAAGTACCTGCATCAGAACAAAACCACGAGTACTCATTTGCATAATGGAACTTTGCATGTAAGAATAAAATGGAAGAAATCTTTTGGAACCCTAGCTGTTCATCTATAGAAGGATATCTGTATAAATTACCTGGCTTCCTTATTCAGGAAGCACAAAAACCTTCCCTCAAGTATTTGAGTATTATGGGTGCATTTATTTCAATAAAATTGGTAGGCTCTACAATGAGTTCTTTTAAGATTTGTATTATATTTTTTCAATTACCATGTATCCCCCTTACAATTCCCCCTCCCCCACAATCACCACACTGTTGTCCATGTCTATGAGCATGCCTTTTCCTTTGTGCTCGATCCTTCTACTCCCTAACCCCACCCATAGTTGTCAGCCTGTTCTCTGAGTCTGTCTCTATTTTCCTTGTTAGTTTACTTTGTTCATTAGATTCCACATATGAGTGAAGTCATATGCTATTTGTCTTTCTCTGACTGGCTCATTTCACTTAGCATTATGTTCTCCAGATCCATCCACCTGTTGCAAAAGGTGGAATTTTTTGTTCATGGCCAAGTAGTATTCCATTGTGTAAATGTCCCATAGTTGTTTTATCCACTCATCCATTGATGGACACTTGGGCTGCTTCCAATCTTGGCAATTGTAAATAATGCTGCAATGAACATAGGGGTGCTTATGTTCTTTCAAATTAGTGTTTTGGGTTTCTTTGGTTATATTCCCAGAGGTAGGATCACTGGGTCAATGAGTTTTAATACCAATCCCCTGTTCCTCCTGACTGCTGAACTGTCGATGACTCATTTGGGCTCAGATGTGTCATTGGATAATCCCAGCTCTGCCATTTATTAGCTACATGATTTGGGTCATATTGTTTAACCTCGATGCCTAGTTTCTAAATTTGTGGAATTAAAATAGCAATAGTACTAGCTTGTAAGACTATTGTGAGGATTAAATGACCTAATATGTATAAAGCACTTAGCACCTGGTACTTGGTACATAGTCATCAAATATTAGTTATTTTTCTCCTAGATTTAGGGATGTTCTCATGTGCCCCAGTAAATTTTGACCTCTACCGGGTGAGCATCATGGGAGGATGGCACTTCTTAATTTAGGATTCTTAGCGCTGAGTCATTGGCCTTCCATCACATACTGGTTCAAAACACAGGCTTCAGATGATGACTCTCTGATTCTTCTGTCTCCCGACACGATCTTAAATTGAGAGAGTTTTAAGGACAGGGATTCTATCCTAGGCTTCTCTTTATTACACACCATGTCTAACGAGGTATGTCAGATACATTAAACTCCATATTTATTTTTGTTGATAATTTTCCCATTACCTTCCTCTTTACAGCAGGCTGGTTACAGCAGAATTCCTTCCTTCATCCTCTTCCACACCATGTGTGTTTGGATCTGCTCGGGATTACAGAGTCTGTGAAGCACAAAGCAATGGGGGCTTAACATTTGAGTAACTAAATATGTGATCTTTGCCAGAACTCTCACTGTTTAGACGGAAGAAAGGGCAAAGATATTTTGAAGATGTGTGTCCTGGGTCATCTATGGGCTGTTTATGGATAACTTTGGGGCTAGCATGCTGATAAAATTGGAAAGTGATAATAAATTCTCACAGGCATTCGACTGAAGCCGGTATGGGAATCTGAGCGACTTCACCTACATCGTTAGGGGACAGTCCATAAAAGTGTATTTAACAGGAAACACTCCGCCATGTGAGTTAAGATAATGGATGAAAAATTCAAGTTCACTGGGCTAGACTCCTTCCCACACATTCTTATGGGTCCAAATACAAAACACTTCTTGTCTCGCCTGTTCGTTGCACCTTTGAATGCAAATTCAATAGTGAACTGTCTTCGTTCTCTCCAGAAGGAACTATTTCCACTACTAGAAAATGCAGCTACAAAAGAAAACGCTTGTAGAAGAATTTCACTCCTGTGGAACAAATCAACACCCCCCCCCCAACACACACACACCACACCACGTGCTTTTCTCACAACGTCTGTGGAAAGTCCCTTGTCTTATTTAGTCCCTTGACTCCCCATTTGGCTTCATGCCTCATTGTAGTTTTCAGGGTTATCGTGTGATTATTATTAATGTTATTAACTTGCTATTTCAAACAGCTTAGGTACCAATCCATTAGAATGCATGAACCTTACCCTTTACTGTACATCCCCTTGCAAAAGATCTCTTCAGGAATTTTTTCTTTTAAGTTGTGACTCTCCTCAGCACTTTGGTTTGGTCTGGTTCGTTCCGTGACCTGTGTACAAGGCATGGTTTTTTTTCAGCTGGAAATGAGCTGGGTTTTGGTGATCACTTACACATGTTACAGTTTCCCTTTTGTTTTTCTGCTTGCTCCTTCTTAAACCCCCACTCAGGATATGGTAAATTCAATTGTTTTTGAACCAGGTGAGAACTGAACTTTGGACTAATTTTTAAAACAGAAGGTTTTTCTAGTGAAGGGTTTTGATGTTGTTTGCTTTTGAATTTTGCTCCTTTAAATGCTTTTCTAAAACCCAGATGTTGTTTAAAAATAGAAGGCATTTGAACTGTACAACTAAAAATACATAAATAATTATCATCCAGTGAGTTACATAGATTTTTAAACACATAAAATAAAATCATAACTACTTGTGATTAGTTGGTGACTTTTAAATTTGCACTATAATGAGAAGAATTTCATGCTATTGTTCAGCATGAATTACAAAGGAAATCTCATGTATAGAAACCTCTTTCCATGCAAATTGGTCTGAACAGCAGAGAAGGGGCAGTCACGTTACAGGCTAGTGTCTCTGGTGGCTACCAAAGAGGTCAGGCAGACCTTTCACGATGTGGCAGGAAGGCAGAGATACTCGCAGAAAACAGAGGCTCCTTAATTTCCCGAGCCTAAGAGAACCCAGAAGAGGAGGTTTCTGAAGGCAGGAATGAGGTCTTTGTTGCTGATCATATAGGCCCTCTCTTTCCCACCAGAATCAGCTAGAGGGAATAAATTAATTTCTGAATTAAATTTTTAGTTTTGGTAAGATGCTCCCTCCCCACCACAGCAAGTTACTTAATTCTTCTGTGCCTAAGTTCCCTCATCTTTAAAAGCTTGATAGCTCGCCTCCCCCACTGTCTCTACAGATACAGACAAAAATGGTGATCCCGGCCCTGCTTGACACTCAAGCTGGATAGCTTTGTATCTTCAGCATAGATATTTTATACAACTAAAATAAAATATAGAATTTAAAATAACAAGGAGAATTGAAGTCACATGCTCAATTTTGCTCTTGCAACATTCAGAGAATGGCTAC
>PVKM010006534.1:0-43970 GCA_004027735.1 Carollia perspicillata | reverse complement strand
AGGGCCCTTCAAATTGGAGGGAAGCATTAATGAAAGATATTGTCTCACCTATCAACCTATTAATTATGTTGTAAGAGGGACATTCAACACTCAGTTTACAATGGCCTCTGTCATAGAGGGCCTTATTGTCCACCGTGGAGGTAAAGTCAGAGTGCTCCCATGTAAAGTGGGTGGTCAGGATGGAGGTGTAAGGTTCTACTATAGCAGCGGAACCTTGGGGGCTGGGTAGACAGAAAACTCCAGTTTAGTTTTCCTGCCATATTGTATCAGGAACTCTCAATTCAGAGAAATATAAATCCTAATCTAGCGCCTCTTCCAAATCTTTGAAAAATCAAAAATCCCTGAAGTCCACAACACTATTCTGTCAGTTCTGGGATCCTCTCTTGCACAAGGTTGATGATCTCTGAACTCACAGAGTAGTGGCTCTGAGCAGAAGAATGAGCGGTGTTTGTCTGCTTGAGTCCCATTTGTAACAGCTGGGGCTAGGTCAATGAAGAGTGCTCTGGGCACATGTTTCCCAGCTCTTGTCTCACAAAAGAAGGTATCAAACAGGTATCAATATGCTCCATTTTAGCAATTTCCAACTGATCCTTTTTCTGTCTAGAAAAAAAACCATCTGGAAGGATTCCATGTTACACATAACAGAGTTCCCAGCAAGCAAGCATCCCCTAATCTGGACGCCAGCTTGTCCCATGTGAATTGAAAAGCACTCCCTCATGCTGAGCTGAAGGGAATCCCTGGTAATGAGTCTGATTTTTTTATTTTTGATACAATGGTAAGTGAGTTTGTTTTTTAAAAATTATTTTTCTGATAGTTTGTTATTGGTGTATAAAAATACAATTGATTTCTGAATATTAATTTTCTATCCAGCTATGTTATTGAATTAATTGATCAGTTTTAATAGCTTTTTTGTGGAATCTTTGGAGTTCTGTATCATCTTCAAAAAACAACAGTTTTACTTCTTCCTTTCCAATTTGGACAACTTTTATTTTTATTTTTTCCTGTCTGATTGCTGTGATTAGGACTTACAAAACCATGTTGAATAAAAGTGGTGAAAGTGACCATACTTGTCATGTTCTGGATCTTAAGGAAATCCCTTTTAGCTTTTCCCTATTGAGTATGATGTTAGCTGTGGGTTTGTCATATATGGCCTTTATGACATTGTGGTTCAATATCTGCCAATCAATTCATGTGATCACCGCATAGGCAAAATGAAGGATAAAAATCACATAATCATATCAATGGATGCAGAAAAGGCATTTGACAAAATCTAGCATTCATTTATGACAAGAATTCCACATGGAAACAGAGGGACTATAACTCTCAGTCTTAATTAAACTCTCAGGTGCTTTGATGCACTGGATGAATCTCTCCTTTCTTCTCTTGGCTTCCGGAAACTACCTTCTCAGTTCTCCTATTTCCCTTAATTGCTTTCCTGTTTGAGCTCATTTTTTCATTGGAGTTCACTGAAGTTTAGTTCTTAGATCCCTTCTCTTTTCTATCACCACTCACTCCCAAGGTTATATTGCCCAGTCTTATGGCTTTAGATATTACCTGTATGTTAATAATGCTCAAATGACCTTTCCACTGAATTCAGGATTCTATTCACTGCTACTGGACATCCTCACTTGTGCTTTTAATAGATACCTCAAAAACAATATATCCTGAGTTGGACTCTTGATATCCAGCTTCTCCAAACCTGATCTTCCTACCCATTTCCTTATTTCATTTAATGTCAACTTATTTCAATTGCTGAAGAACCTAAGAGTCACCCGCAAGTGACTTTTCTCTTTTCCTCATATACATTTGATCCATCAATCAATACTTTCTAATGTATAAATAATCTTGCTATTCTTCTCCCACCATCAACAATTCTTCTCCAGGTGGCCTCCATCTGTTTCCTGGATAAACAAAATGCTGTACTTTTGATCTCTCTGATCTAGCAGTTGCCTCCCTCCTTACTTCATTCTGAACATAGCAGCAAGGGCAGATTGGGTAGTGTCGCCTGTATGCAAACTCTACAATGTCCTTGTAATGGCCAACAGGCCCTGCATGATTTGGCCTCCATTACTTTTTTTTTAAGACCTAATTTATTCTGCCTTATCTGGGCCTCATTCATTAGTTACACTGTGCTCCTTGGTGTTCTTCACCCTCCATGTACGCTCCTAACACAAAGCTTGTATTCTTATTGTTCCCTCTGTTTGAAACACTCTTTCCCTAGTACCTATATGTCTTCCCCGTTACCTCTTTCGGGCCTTTGCTAAAATGTCAATTTCTCTGGGAGGTTTTTTCTGACTACCATATTTGAAATTATACCCTTCCCAACACTACCCATTCCTCATCCCTGATCAAGGTTTCTTAGTAGTATTTAAAGTCATCTGACTTACTATATATTTTACTTATTTATTTATTGACTGTCCTCCCTTCTAGAATGTAAGTACAGTTGGGGCATGGATTTTGCTCACTGTTTTATTTCTAGTACCATGAGGAATATAGGTAACACTTGAGTACTTCAAAATGAGCGAATCTATTTTTTTACCCCAATTCTTAACAGATAGAGAAATAAGAATTGAGAATATTGGAAACACCCCCGTATTCTTGAGCAGAAGTCATGCACACTCCTTTTCTGTATAGGACCATGTTGATCAATACAGAAGACCTATCAGTGACAGCCATACTCATGGAATGAAACTTAATAAAAACATATTTAAATGCTAGATGTTTATATATAAATGTATTTTAATATAATAAATATTTGAGAGAATGAATTGCCACCTTTTGCTTTTTAAGTCGTGTGGATTCACAAACCCTTATTAATATTAAGTTAAAAAGTTTGCGCTCTCTATGAAGCCTTTCTGACTTCCCAGTCACTTCTTCCCCAGCATCCCTTGCTCAGCATATTTTACACATATTTTTGGTTTAGCCCTCATCACGTTGTATTATAATTGCCTGTAATGAATGAGCTTCCCAAGGCAGGCACTGATGCCCCTAAAGAAGGAGATAATAGATACCTGTATTTGCATCCCCAGTTGCTGGAACTGTTTTTGTCACCTGGAAGGTTTTCTTAAATCTGTTGAATAGATTATGAAATTTAGACTCAGATGGCACAAGATTGCCAGTAATTCACTGTTATTACAAAACAAAAGAGAATTACTATAAAACACAGCTCTGTAGATATATTAATGAGGAAGGGAACCAGACAAGACATTCTCAAAAAAGATAACATATCCTCCAAGTTTGGGATTTAATTACCCTAGGAAAATATTAAACAAAAATAGAAAGGCGCTTTATTTTCATTATTCCTGTACTTTGTATTTCCCTGATTTAGACACCAGATGTCACTAGGATACTGCGATCCATGTCGCTCTTTTCAGTAAACAAGAAGGAAACAAAGACTCAACATTGAAACATAGAGCAAAATCTTTTTCCCTGTAGAAATTTTTCTGAATGCTATGCCTTAGTAGTTTCATATTTTATTTTTGAACGGATTTTGACATAGTCTAGTGTAGAAGAAAGAACGCTGGATTGTGAGGCAGAGACCTTGTGTTCTAGTCCCTTCTTTACCTTTCTGGACTCTGACGGAATCCCTCATCTGAAAATAAGTATGACAAAAAAAGGTGATTCCTATAACTTTCTAGTTCTAACTTCTGATAATTCTGTTCCCTCCTCTTGCTAAGGACTTACAGTGTGGGAAGGGGCTTTTCATCTTCAGTGCTGACTGGGAAAGTCAGCTCCTGTGAGAAAGGTGGGTGCCTGTTACACACTCAGTTTTATTCTTAACACAGGCTCCCCTGAATCGTGGCCCATT
This sequence comes from Carollia perspicillata, assembly GCA_004027735.1. NCBI lineage: Eukaryota > Metazoa > Chordata > Mammalia > Chiroptera > Phyllostomidae > Carollia > Carollia perspicillata. Next base: position 40,162 of record PVKM010006534.1, on the reverse strand, counting down.
ATGAAGCCGAAAACCCTTTATGTTCTTTCTCACTTCCACACAATCTCCAGATGTTTGTTTACATGAGTGAAATCCTTTTCCCATCTAGCAAGCACTTCGTTTTTAGTATAAAATCATTACACAAAATTTGTTTAAGAAGTCATGTAAGTGTAACACTTTTAGCGGCAGTCATTTTTGGGGTTTCACACTTACAGGGAAGTGAGTTATTTATCTCAGGTATCTCTGAATATCTATTCTGGTTATTCTCCCCATTTGTTTCCAGTTCTCTGTATTGCCCATCATTCACTTACCTAAAACATACAGAGCTTAATCTTTTATTCATCATGTTCCATGGCAGCCTGCCATCATAAACTACTTGTAGAAGACTCAGAAACTGTCGTGTGAGTGCCTCACTGATCTCTTTCTGTGCATATTTATTGGTTAGATATTTACATGGCATATATTTCATTTTGCGGTGAGGGTTTTCACATTCTCAAATCATTCCTATGTATTTTGTTTACTCAGGGTTCAGCCACAGGGGAAGTATTTTTTTAGAATACTCTGAATCAGATGGAATCCTTAGCACTTAGAGTCACTATTCCATCTCCCAAATTATAGAGACCAAAGTCACAAATATTTTTTAAAGTATTTATTTATTCCTGGAATGCATGCTGAGTATTTACCAAGTGCTCCACACTGTTGATAGCCTGGGATTTAGATAACAAATAACATACAGTGTGACCTGGACATGTGATGGCTGCTACAGTGGAGCTATGTGCAGTGGGCAGTGGCCAGCTAGAGGCTGGCAAGCCAACCCTGCAGGGGAAAACCAGAGGAGGCTCACAAAAGCTTCACACCTTTACCCTTGAACTGACCTTCAAAAAAAGTCAGGAGGTTTGAATGGGAGGTTAGGAGACTGTTCCAGAGGGGGCAGCAGAGACAAAGAAACAGACTGCATCTTGAACTGGAGAACAGCATGCACATGGTCTGTGCTTATCGGGTTAGTAAGTGACAGGAGTGATTTGACGGAATGTCAGATAATTAGTGTTACCCATTGCTTTCTCTTTGAAATGTACAGAATCTTCTCTTACCTCTTCCTCTCTCTGTATGTATTTCGGTACTATTCAAAGGTCAGTTCAGGTGTTTCTTACAGAACTGTTCTTCATGATCTTTGTTAATGTATGCAAAATCTACATCACATATGTCTGTGATGCATTGCCACTTTGTCCTTGTTACTTGTTTACTGTGGGCCCTTGTCTCAGGTAGTTTCCCAGGGTCATGTTTGTACTTAGCAGTCGCATTGAATTATTATACGGATAATGGAAGGAAAAAGAAAAGAATGGAGAGAGGAAGAAAGATAGGTAGGAAGGAAGAAAAAAGCAAGGAGAGGCAGAATTAATGTTGTAATGAGAGATGAAGTTAATATTTTTCAAGAGTATGGTGAATTCTGAAAAATATGTATAAATTGTTAGTGATATAGCTGAGCAACCTGAATTACATGGACATTTTAGAATATTTGTCATTGTGCAGGACTCCCCTGGGCACGTGAAAAAAGGTGAAGCCCCAGGGTGGAGATACATATAACCCTATACATGCTTATTGATTGTGTTTTATGAAGAAAAACAACCTGGTAGAGAACTCTGCTCCAAAATATTAGGCGTGGAATTTAAACTCAGCATGTATGGATTATATAAACTAATACAACATTCTAATGTTAGATACCAAAAGAGACTCCTAAAAAAGGCAATAGTGCAGGCTCTTTCATTGCATTGTTTTAATATTTTTCAATCAAACTGCTTTTTGTTTCATGGCAAACTTTAAGGGGGTGCTTTTGTGATGGTAACTTCCAGGGATAAATAAGCTGCCTAGGGGAAAGGTTAGGAGAGGCAGAAGTCAGGCGGTCATGGGCGTGGGTCTCTGTGACCTTGAGCAAAGTGTTCCTACTTCTCCCCCAAGCTCAGTTTCCTTGCCTGTAAAATACAGATAGTAATAAAAGTTTCTACTCTTTGGGGTTTAGGTTGATTAAATGAAATGGAGTATCTAAAGAACCCAGTATGTGCCTGACACACAGTAAGTGTTGGTAAATAATAGTCATAATTATTTTGACAAGACTGGAATGGTGAAAAAAAAAGACTGGACTGTAAGTTAGAGAATGTGAAGTCCAGTTCCAGCATCATTATTTACTTGCTGTGTCACCTCAGTGACATATATGCTCTTTCTGATCTTTACAATGGAGAATTCCACCTACTGTACCTACTTGGCAGCATCACATGAGATAATGTATGCAAAATGCTGTACAAGCTGAGGAACCATTTTTATTGCAGCACTAATTTGAGAAAATGCAGGGTTCCAGGCCCTCAAGATTGAGCATCGGTGTCCTGTTATGCCTGACAGCCTAGGGCTAATCTACTTGCAAAATTTTAGTGCTCTGGACACTGAAAACAGCATCACATGGCACCGGGCAAAGTACAGTGCCCATTTAATTGGTTTATGAGGGCTCACATGCCAAAGGTGAGAGTCTAATTGAAAACTTAGCAGTGCTGTGTGGTGTCTTATGACACTTTACAGTTTGAAAGAAAATGTTTTGTTGTCATGGCTATCGTCAAGTTCCCAGTCACTACTGAGTGTGATTGATTCATTTGAAGGTTGTTTAGTTGATCATTCTGTCCACTACCATTAGAAAATGATATGATTTAAAGATACTACTCTTTGATTCTTTTAACTGCAATTAAGCAAGGTGCAGCACTAACAATTTCTTTTATCATTGCCAAATCTCACTTTCAAATAGCAACTTTCTTCCAAATCTCTTCTTCAAATTATGCTTTAGGGCTTCAGGAAAACTTGGAGGCCACCAAACCAATACTCTCTCTTTGGAGCCGAGGAAACTGAATTCCATTGTTTTAGAGATTTACTCAAGTCCCCATGGTGTTAGGAGAAGAATGTAAAATCTTGTTATGTATATGTCTTCTCAGATAGATCATATTCTCCTTGAAAGTATAGTCATTATTTCTATATGTGGTTTATTTAATAACATTTGTGTAAAATATGAAGTTAATTAATGTAATAAATATCACTTGTTTATATTGTTACACTTCATTTTATTTTATCTGTAATAATTTATCAAATCATTATAAATGTAAGCATTTTAGAAAGTAATTTTATGATTAATTATTTTGTTGTATCTTATCCATAATCATTTGAAGAACACGGGATAGATATAACTCTTAATTTCATGCCCCAAATGATCACACTGACATTCAAAGAGTTTGTGGCCTTGCTCAATGTCACAAAGCTAGTAAAAGAAGGTGCCAATATTTTAACACAGGTCTTCTGACTTTAGTCTTAATTCAACACCAGAAGTATCATTTAAATCAAAGTATGTACTGGTTGCCAGAGAAAATAAACTTGAAGAATTAGGTTACTTCTGTGCTTGAAAGCAGAGGTGATACTTTTTTTGTTTGTTTGTTTCAAAGTATTGGTTACAAGGTGTGTCTCCTGAATTGAATTTCATTATTTAATTTGAAGTATTGCTAATCCTTAAGACATCAGATACAGTTACGTTTACATGTAATTTTTAAGCTGAGTTAAGAGTTAGACGTAACGTAATTGTTTTTAGATTCCCTGTACTAATGCCTCTACGCATCAGAGCAGACAACTGAAGAGTCCTTCTAAATGGGCCAGATGCATAGACTTCCCCAAATTATCAACATGGCGCTCAACTGGGCTTCCTGGTTTGGGAACTCTCTTTCATACAACTCTGGAGGAAAATGTAGTTGTAATTATTGTGTGCTTTTATGAAGAAATAATGATTATTATTAAAAGTTGATCCTATTTACATTCAGTCACTATTAAAATATCACAAAATGACTATTTAGTTAGATGCTGCTTTCTCTTGAAAAGACTTGGAGATGGCATCACATACAGTAGATTGATAAAACATAAGTACACATGAAAAATCAACAGTGGCTTAAAAATAATACATGATGCTTGAAAAAAGAAAAGAAGGAATTTTCCCCCAGTTCAGGGATTACTATTCTCTGTTTATAATCATAGAATTCTGGAGCAAGAGGATTCTTGGAGTTTATCTGATTGATTACCACTTTTTTTGTTGTTGATGAAGAAACTACAGGCTTAAATGTTTTTCCAAAAATCACACAGTCATTGGTAGCAACACCAAAATCAGAAAATAAATTATTTTTCAACTATATGCAAGAACCCCTGACATCTAACTTAATAATGTATTACTTAATTTAATTTCACTTTGGCTCTTCTTTCTAAATCCCCAAACAGATTAAGTGACAAAAAAGCAGAAGTTCTGAGAGAAAATATTCATGATAAATTTTTTAGTCTTCCTTTTCTATTTATTTATTTTTATTAAAAAAAACTTTATTGAATTTATTGGGGTGATATTGGTTACTAAAATTATGTAAGTTTCAAGTGTACAATTCTATATGCATTGTCTGTATATTGTATTGTGTGTTTTCCACCCAGACAACTCTCTTTCTATCATTATCCCCACTTACCCTCTTCTACTTGCCCCAATCCCTTCTCTCTGCTAATCACCATACTGTTGTCAGTGTATATGAATTTTTGTATCCTTTTCATAATTCCTTCATCTATTTAACCCTGCCCCCAAACACTGTCCCCTCTCACTCTGACAGCTGTCAGTCCATTCTCTTTATCTATGAGTCTGTTTCTACTTTGTTTATTTTGTTCATTAGCTTCTACATGTAAGTGAAATCATATGATATTTGTCTTTCTCTGACTGCTTATTGAACTGAGCATAATGTTCTCAGGTTCACCCATGCCATTACAAAGGGTAAGACTGCCTTCTTGTTTACAGATGAGTAGTGTTTCATCGTGTAAATGTACCACGGGTTTTTGTCCACTCATCTAACTGATGAGCATTTGGTCTACTTCCAACCAAATCTTAGCTATTATAAATAATGCTACAATGAATGTAGGGGTGCATATATTATTTCAAATTAGTGTTTCTGGTTTCATTGGATATATTCCCAGAAGTAGATAGCTGGGTCAAAAGGCAGTTCCATTCTTAATTTTTTGAGGAAACTCCATACTGTTTTCCACAGTGGCTGCACTAGTCTGCATTCCCAGCAATGGCGTGTGAGGGTTCCCTTTTCTTCACATCCACACCAACAGTTATAATTTGTTGATTTATTGATGATAGCCATTCTGAAAGGCATGAGGTGATATTTCATTGTGGTTTAGTTTACATCTATCTGATAATTAGTGACATTAGGCATTTTTTCATATGTCCATTGGCCACCTGTACATCATGTTTTGGAGAAGTGTCTATTTAGGTCCTTTGCCCATTTTTTAATTGGATTATTTGGAGTTTTTTGGCATTGAGTTCTATAGGTTCTTTTTTTTTAAGTAGCTCAATTGTCTCTTTCTTTTAAAGGTTTGTTTACTTATTTATTTTTAGAGGGGTAGGGAAGGAGATAGAGAGGGAAAGAAACGTCAATGTGTGGTTGCCTCACACACACACCCCTTCTTGGGACCTGACCTGACCTGCAACCCAGGCATACACCCTGACTGGGAATCAAACCAGCGACACTTTGGTTCACAGGCCCACACTCAATCCACTGAGCTACCCCAGGGTGAGTTCTATAAGTTCTTTATAAATTTTAGATATTAATCCCTTACCAGATGTGTCATTGGCAAATATGTTCTCCCATTCAATGGGTTGTCTTTTTATTTTGTTGATGATTTTCTTTGCTATGCAAAAACTGTTTAGTTTCATGTAGTCCAATGTGTTTACTTTTTCTTTCGTTTGCCTTGCTGAGAAAATATATCAGAAAAAATTGAATTAAGATAAATGCCCAAGATTTTATTGCTGATGTTTTCTCCTAGGGTTATTATGGTTTCTAGTCTTATGTTTAAGTCTTTACTGCATTTTGAGTTTATTCTTGTGTATGGTGTAAGAAGGTGGTCTAGTTTCATTTTTTGGCATGTATCTAATTTTCCCAACCATTTATTGAATAGACTAACTGTACACCATTATATGTTCTTGCATCCTTTGTCAAATATTAATTGGTGTGGGTTTATTTGTGGGCTCTCTAGTCTGCTCCATTGATCTATGTGTTTGTTTTTATGCCAGTACCATGCTCTTTTGATTTCTATGGCTTTGTCGTAAGTTTGATATCAGGTAGCATGATTGCAACAACTAAGTTCTTCTTTCTCAAGATTGCCAAGGCTATTCAGGGTCTTTTATGGTTCCATATAAATTTTTGGAGTATTTGTTTTAGTTCTTTGCAATAAGCCATTGGTATCTTGATAGGAGTTGCATTGAATCTATGGATTGCTTTGGGTTCTCTGGACATTTTAATGATGTTAATTCTTCCTATCCATGAATGCTATGTGCTTTCACTTATTTGTATCTTCTTCATTTTCTTTCTTTAGTGTCTTATAATTTTCCTAGTTCAGGTTTTTGCATTCTTCATTAAATCTATGCCTAGGAATTTTATTTTTTGATACAATTATAAGTGGGATTGTTTTCTTACTTTCTCTTTCTGATAGTTCATTATTAGTGTATAAAACTGCAACTGATTTTTGCATTTTTTGTATCCCGATATTGTTTAAAATATAATGACCAGTTATAGTACTGTTTTGGTGTAATCTTTAAGGTTCTCTCTATATAGCATCATGTTATCCACAAATAATAACAGTTTTATATCTTCCTTTCCAATTTGAATGCTTCTTATTTCTTCTTCTAGTCTGATTTATGCAGCTAGGAATTCTAGTACTATGTTGAATAAGAGTGGTGAAAGTGGACATCCTTGTGTTGTTCCTCATCTTAAAGAAAACACTTACAGATTTTGCCCATTGTGTACATTGCTGGCTGTGTGTTTGTCTTTGGTAGGTTGAGATGTGTTTTTCTATTCCCACTTGCTGAGAGTTTTTATCCCAAATGAGTGCTGGATTTCATCAAATGCTGTTTCTGTTTTTATTGATATTACCATGTGATTTTTATCCTTCATTTTGGTTATGTGGTGCATTATGTTTATTGATTTGTGCATATTATACTAACCTTGCATCCCTGGAATAAATCCCACTTGATTATGGTTTATGGTTTTTTTAATGTATTGCTGGATCCAGATTGCTAATATTTAGTTCAGCATTTTAACATATGTTCATCAGGGATACCGGCCTATAATTTTCTTTCATTGTAATGTTAATCTGGTTTTGGAATTGCGATAATGCTGGCCTCATAAAAAGAGCTTGGAAATCTTTCCTCCTGTTGAAATTTTTGGAGTGGTTTAAGAAAGATAGGTGTTAGTATTTTTTTGAATATTTGATAAAATTCACTTGTGAAGCCATGTAGTCCAGGACTTTTGTTTGTTGGGAGTTTTGTGATTACTGCTTCAATTGCATATAGTTGTAATAGTCAGTTCAGGTTCCTATTTCTTCTTGATTCAGTTTTCGGTTAATTATATTACTAAGAATGTATCTATTTTATCCAGATTGTCCAATTTGTTGGCCAATGTAGAATTATCTTCCTGAGGGTTGGCCTCTTGTAGTACAGGCATCCCCTACTAGGTGAGTGTTCTAGGAACTCATCTGTTACAGTGTACCTGCTGGCATTGTTGTGAGAGGCTGTGTTCAGCTTCAGTGAATTTTTTTGAAGACTCTTTCAACATGTTTGTCCATTTCATGATAATGCACTTGGGTGGGCCCAATCAATCTCATGAGCCCTTAAATATGAAAGAGGAACACAGTAAAATTAGTCAGATATGTGACAGAAGAAGATGCAGGTAAGATTCAAAGCGTGAAAAGGACTTGGCCCACTACTATTGGCTTTGAAGATGAAGGAAAGGGAGTCACAAGCCAAGAAATATATGTGACCTTTAGAAGCTGGGAATGGGCATTAGCTGACAGCAATAAATGGAGACCTTGGTTCTACAACTGCAAGAAACTGAATTCTGCCAACATTTGGAATGAACAAGGAAGTGGGTTCTCCCACAGAGCCTCTGAAAGGGACACAGACACCAGGCCGACACTTTGATTTCCACCTCGTGGGACCTAGAGCACAGACACCAGACAAGACTTCAGAACTGTGAGATAATACATTCATGTTTTATGTTGCTAGGTTTTTAGTAATTTGGTACACCAGCTATAGAAAACATATACAGTTTTATCTATAATTTCCAAATAAAAATTATAGCCATAGAAGGGTTAAGCACACAAAACTTGCAAGGGTCAGAACTGGCTCTTTTAAATATGCTCTTCTTCCTCTTGAGTGTGTGTTGCATGTTTCCTTTTACTCGTTTACTGAAGGGAGAGAGGACCATATCTTCTTCATTTGATTTTTCCATATCTGCATCATATTATCTGGTACAGTCTTGAGTATACAGACATCCCAGAGGATGGACATATGATGTGCTTTCCTGACCCTCCGTCAGTGAGGACTCAATGCCCTGACAGCTGAGTGTGCTGTCAATCACAACCTCCAACTATCAGCCCTCTTAGAGATTGTCCCAGCTACATAACTACCTTGCCCAAACATATGCGCTTCCTAGAGTGGTCCCCATAAAATGACTAATTAATATTAGGGTATAAAGACCTGGCTATGTTGACCCGGACTGGGACGACACTGAAGAGTCTTTGTAGCTATGGAGCGCCCCATGGGGTCAACTGAAGCTGTTGTTGGGTTTACCTTGCAGATCCGTGTCTCCCTCCCTCACCCTATTTCCATCTCCTTCTTACCTCAGATACATAGGGATGGACCCCAAGAGCACTTCCTAATAAGTGTTTTCCAAAATAATTTGCTTCTCAGAATCTGCTTCTTAGAGAACCCAAACTGTGACTTCCTGCCAATACCCATTAGCATATCTGAATATAGGATGAAGTTTATTTTACCTATTAATTTAGGTAAAATATTACCTTCTTGTCACAAATTTCCAAAGCGAGCTGAAAGATAATTTGAATTGTGCTTATAATTTTTATCACTCATTTCATGAATTTGACAGCTGCCAATGGCAAATTTTTTAAATAATCTAATTTTGGTTAGTGTGTTAATAGTGCACAGGTAATATAATAAAATATGCAGTATTCTTACATGGTGCTTGTGTCAGGCACTACAGGAACGGAGGTGCATCAGCATGCTTATGCAAATGCCACCCATTCTATGCTTCACTGAGAAGACTACATAGAGAGTTGACAGATGCGTCCCCCTCTTTTCCTCCCTGCCTCTGCAGTCTCACTGCCGTGTTCCTGGCCTGTGAGAGAGTGAACTACTTCAGGATGCTGGAACAAAGCGGGGCTCTTCAGCAGAGGTCTTTTTTTCTTCTTCTTTTTGTGAAAATCTCAGAAGCAATGTTCTTGGTATGAATAATGAACTCTAGTCCGCCCTGGCCTTCATGGTGCTTGTTCTATGATTTCTGTACCCCCTGCCTTTCAGGAATGCATTGGCCCCTAAGTAGCTTTATGCTATTTTCCAGTAACCTTATGTCCCTTCAAAATGTGTGATTCAGAAACAAAGCTCTCTCAAGTGCCACGGCTAGAGATAACACCTTTTATTCTCATCGTTGTCATCTCCTTTACTTTTTTACTCTACCATTTTTGTTTTTAATGAAGAGACTCCTTCAATTTGCTTTGGAACACTTCCCCCTACCTCTTCAAGAGCCCCTCTTTCCTGCAGTAAACTTTATTATGGGTTTATATAAGTTTTCCCCAGGAGTATTGCAGTTCAGCATTGGGCTTTTTATAATATTCAGTTTCTGTTGGTATTAATTTTATCTGCTTCTACAACTGTTTTATGCCACAAAAATCAGAAGTACTAAGCATAGTAATATTTGTCACTCTAAGAACTCCCAGCTAGCACTGGAATAGGTGACGGGTTTGTAGTCAGTGCAGAGAACTTTAACAACATTTATGTCTTTGATGCCATGGTGAGCACTTGTTCCCTTGTATAATCAGGAGGCAGATTTCTCAGACTTCACGTCAAAGTCCACATATACATCCTCAGTACTCAGCTTCCTATGATGCATGCAGACATCCTTGCTCTTTGAATGCAATATATCCCATAATAGTTGTTTTTCAGTGAATGCACATTTCCTGGAGAACTTAAGTTGCCTGCCAGCCTTCTGATGTGTGTACTATACTTCTATAATAGGTCCATCTTCATGGGCAAAGCTGTTGCATTTTTCCAAGTACAAATTTCAAGCTTCCAAGTACAGGCAGAATGACACATCATTAGGATAACAGAGCATCCTAAAACTACCTCTATTTTTTCCTCATTGGCAATATATCCTAGCATATTAAATTTTATCTCTTGTTTTATCTTATCTTTGGCAAGACCATTCTGCAAAAGATATATCTCAACATCAGCCAAGCACAGGCAATCAAACTCAGACTTATTTTACAGGGTCTGGCACAAATAATGCCCATATTTGTATTATAAAATCTTTTATTACAAAATTATAAGCATGCAATTCTGTAACACAACATCACACTCAAGCACACCATATGACATGATGTGAAATGTTCAAATTAAAACTATAAAATATTACACTCAAGCAGGTGTTACTTCTGCCAGACACTATATTTTAATCTTGTTTCACCCCTCAATGCAGCCATTTTGGCCAGATTTCAGCGATTGAATGTTTGCTTGTGTTTTAGTTATTTTCTATTGTCTCAACTATCAACAATTTTAAGATTCATTAAATTATCTTTTGCTCACCTTTTCTAGTCACCTGTATGCAATTTATATTTTACTCTTGGCCTTACTTGCTCTCCCTCCATTTCCTGATAGCATCCTTACAAATATTCTACTTTACAATGTCACTGATTAATTTTGTCAGCAGTCCCATTGCTTCTAGCCAATTCTCTCCCCATTCCTAATGCCCCAGCTCCCTTTGCATGGATAAATGGGTGCAATCAATGGGCACTCACTGCTGAGTACAAGTGCTTCTGGTATACCTAAGTCCTGGAAGCATCAAATTGGTGCTTACTATAGTCTTTAAAGCCAATAACCTGAAGTTTGGCTGCATTTCCTCATGTAGCCGTTGGGAGAGTACCTCTTCCCCATTTTATAATGGCTCTATTCCACATGAGCATAAAACACTTATGTTTGTATCTCAATAATTTATAGAGTTTAATAGTGAAACAACTCTTTTAGTTTTCTACTTATACTTCCCATTTTATCCAATGTTCATTAGCAAAAATATGAGTCCATAGGACATGGACTAGGAGACCTGAGGGTGAAACTAATTTAAGAGAAAATAGGTAACACTCAAAACGTTTCTTGATGAAGTCAAATTCTGGTTGATAATTGGAAAAGCTTGTTTTCTTAGGGCTCTGCTTTATTGTAAGTCTCGTTCTAATGCCACTGTCGGGGGAGACCAAGTGAAATTCATGAACTGAAAGTTAGGTTTAGATCTAGATGAAAAGTGACCAAGGAGTAAGTCATAGGGGCCTGAGAAGGCAGACTTATAGAGAGGTGGTATGAAGAGAAAAGCAGAATTATCATCAAGAGATTACCAAGTAGACATTGGTTACCAATGTTAGGAAGCTGTGTGGATGCCAGCATAAGGCTTGTAGTCCTAAACTGGTGGCCATTTGCTTGGCCGCTGCACTTTACCTAAGAGAGGTTCCGTGTTAGCCATGTATTCTCAGTATTGATGGACACAGCAGCCCATCATCACTTGCCTGTTCCATGTGTAAGAACCTTCTAGTAGACGTGCCGATCAGCTATGCCAGGAAATTTGTTGAGTTCGCCTGAGCTGTCTGTGCTGTGGCTACTCCTTGCTTAACTTCCCCAGATATTCCTAATCTCTGAAGTCGGAGGGCAGTGTCCTCGACTAGTAGTGGTTTGGAAAGGATTTCCAATCCACCTGAGCATCTGCACTGAGGTAGAACAAGACTGTAATAAAAATGAAGTCCATTACACAAATATTAATTACACCCTCTAAAAATTTCTAAAGGAGCCAGGAGCATTATATTTCTATTTTGATTTTGGAAGAATTGGGATTTTTTTTCTCATCAACGTGCCTTGTGTTCTATTTGAACTGGCATTTTTAGTGTTGGCTTCAATCTTGTTTGAATTTGAAGTGGTGCCTCTTTCAATCTCGCCCTTATTGAAAAGAGAAAAATATGACTATAAAAGTAAGTCTAGCATCTTTGTGTTTAGCTGACTAAAATGCCAATGTATATATTCTCTAAGAAATCAAAGTGCATGGCAAATCAAATACAGCAGAAGGCAAATTAGGTTTTTATAAAAATTTAATTTCTGGGCAACAACTCTTCTCTGTCTTTTAAATTTTACCTTATGCTTCCCAGTCATTTTATATATGAAGATTTTCTTCCTTTTTTTTTTAATATAAGCTATGAGTGCTTGCTGGACAATGCAAGTGGCATCACTGAGCCTAATTATGCTCATCACTCTGGTCCTTGTTTGCCTGAAATGTAGAGCACTTAAATGAAAATATTTACTTATTTTAAATATCCTTAAAAAGACTCACTCATTGGTTTATTTAGTATACAAACATTTGTTTTGCTGTTGCCTATTTTGCATCACATTTTGCAAAAGGTGCTAAGAATATATAATGAATAAAGCATAGACTTTGGCATCAAAGGGCTTATTGCCTGTTGGGAGCCAGAGTCACAGACAATGATAGGCTATCATCTCTGAAATCCTGTGAAGAAGATGGCTTTGGTGTGCTTATAGAATTTACTAAATATGTACTTATCACATGATTAAATAAATTATTTGGCTGCTACTGAAAGATTTGGTTGATACCAACCCTGTGAATATTAGTATGCCCAGGTCACCCTGAGACTGTTTTTCAAGATTTTGATGAAATTTTCCTTTGCTTTGTCAGTACCATCTCCCAAATGGGGCTTCAGAACTTCTTTGGCCCCCTTAGCAAATGTCTCAGTATGAGAGCTTCGATCTAGAGCAAATATGAAAAGACTGTGTCTTTATTTGTCCCTATTAGATGTACTGACTTCTCATTTGAGGATTTATTTAAGTGTGTAGATAATTGGAAATTTGTAAGTTTCACGTATACCTTTTTTGATTATGTCTATTGGTTTTTAACCTTAAAAAAGTTGACATTAGCCCTGGCTGGTATAGCTCAGTGGATTGAGTATGGGCCTGCAAACCAAAGGATCGCGGTTCAATTCTCAGCCAGGGCACATGCCTGGGTTGCAGGCCAGTTCCCAGCAGGGGACACACGAGAGGCAACCATACATTGATATTTCTCTCCCTCTCTCCTTCTCTTCCCCTCTAAAGATAAATAAATAAAATCTTTTTTAAAAAGTTGATATTATATATATGTATATATGCATATATACACACATACTTACATACACACATACACACACACACACACACACACACACACATATTTGAGCTAGAATATTTTCACCATGGCACTGTCGACCTGAAAGAACATAGAAAAAAGAAAGAAAAACATGGGCCTCAACTCTGTCCATCCTTAGCTTTGTGAGCAGGTCCCAGTTACATGGAGAATAGAGCAGGCCTACTTTGATTCACCAGATTATATCTGTTGTGCAACCTTAGCCAGGTTAATGTCTGCATTTCTGGGTTTTCTCCTGGTAAAATAGGAATACTCTTAGTATCACTCTCAGACAGTCTCTGGGAAAATATTTTTATTTAAAATATTTTAGTGTTTATAATAACGCCTGACACATAGAAGGGTAGGCAAGAGTAGTTTGCGGTTGCTTGTGCGGAAAAAGACATGTAGGTTATGATTAGTACCATAGTTTTTTTCAATCCTGTGTTTTGCAGACTCACAACTGTGAACCTACTTTTGCTTAGCCCCTGTATAGCTATCACCATGTTAATCATTATTGTTTCATTTATATTAATGTATATGGGGAATCTGGAATTTTAGAAAATCTCCTTCATTTTCCATAGCCTTTCACATATGGGCATTTTGTCATAGTCGGTCTCTGGGAAGCTGACTGTGATTCAGAGTTTAATGCATATTATTTTATTAGAAAGTGCCCTTGTGATTGAGACGTGTGGTAGGAAAGGAGAGGAAACAGGACTGGGCAGAAGGGGTGAAACAGCAATGCAGACCTGGTGAGAGCCCTGACAAACCCCACAGGTAGCTCCAGTACTAAAATGGCCAATCACAGTTTCTCCTCATTGGGCCAGAATAATTGCACCATTATAACCCTACCTCAGTCACTGAGGGCGGTTGCCCCAGGAAAGATGTGATGGTGCGAGGGGCCATTCTGATCCAAGGTACTTCCCAAAGGGAAGGACTACCCCTTTGTAGAAGACTGTTTGCAGACAGCACTCCCGGCAATGGGGGGAAATGTCCTTTCTTGAAGACAGTTTAGACGGTTTGTTTCTGCATTCATCGTGCACGTGCTAAGACTGCCCTACAGGAGAGGCAGTACGAGGTGGAGATTATAGCATTGACTCTGGTGCCATATTTAGAGACCTGACTCTGCTCCTTCCTATGCAAGTTACTTAATGTTTATGTCTCTCTGTAAAATGGAAATGATAAAACCAATCTTATAGGCTGTTGTAATACTAAGTCAATATTTATAACCATACTTATTCTATTCAATAAATGTTAGCTATTTCAACATGCTACAGTTTTGCACACCAAATTTCTAGTGACCTATCCTGTTTTCAAACTACTTAAGAATACTCATCCCAATTTTCATTTAGAAAAGGGGGCCATTATAGTTTCTCTGTACATTTACTTTAGACTTTTCTCCTTATATTTTACAATAAGCCATTTACTTCCTCAACAATCAGCTAGAAGCCCAATATCTCTTCCTTGGAAAAATCTGACAGCTATGTCATCTCATATTTACTCTGGGGCATGTAAAGTGTGACAATCCCTCACTCAGCTGATCTTTTGCATATTTTATTAGACTTCCCAAAAGACTTTGTCATTTCTTATCTGTAATATTTCATGTATATGTAATTAATAAAGGCGTGTAAGAGGGTATATGTATTCAGCATTTCTCTTGAAATTCAGTCCCTTAGTAACTCAGCCATTGACTTCTAGAATATACATCATTCAGATGTCCCCCAAGACGATAGCCTGCATCTCAGTTTATTTTCGTAGTATCCAGATGTGCAGTCATGCCCTGAGAAACCAATGTTGTAAATAAATCTTTTCAGGAGCTAGGACTGTAATAGAAAATAAAGCTGGCCCTCTGTTCTGGACCTCTGATAACTCCCTGCTGGCCCCCAGACTCCAGACAACCACCTGCTGACTAGTTGACTCTCTGTCTCAGATCCAGATAACTCCCCGCTGTCTCTTTGTCCCAGGCCCTGAGTAATTTTTGCCCTCTGCTTCTGTGTCCTTGGCTTCCACATTCCTGCTTGTACCACGTGACCCCACCTCTTCCTGCCTTGCGACAAGTATTTAATCACCCGCCTGACCCCCCCTTGGTGCCCAGAATTTGGAGGCTGTCTCCTCTGGGTCTGCATGCATTAATAAAGCGCTCACTCCGTGAACCCCACTTCGTGTCAGAGTTCGTTTTTCCGCAACAGGATGAGACAGTGAGATCACAGTTGGGACTTCATTTTGAATAAAGAAACTCATTTTATTCTTTTATTGTGTCTAGGGAAACTTCCTCTGTGTTTATATCCTAAGTTATTTTACAGAGGTTACACCAATTAAGAAGCTTTGAAAATCATTTATGCTTTTTAATCCAATTACCTGGTAGAAGTGAAGATTCTATCCTGTGGATTCCAGAAATGTGGGAGAGGAGGACTCAAGGAAAGAGAGGTGATGCTGCCTGGCAACCAATGTCCCTGAGGAAGAAGGCTCAAATGCCTGCAGGTGGAGGGGGTGAGTATGTGTCCTGGCATTTAGGAAACACCGATCTAGTTGATGCTCTTACCCAAGACAAAAAAAGCCCCCGTGGCAGACATGAAGATGTGCAGCCTCATTTTCCCTGGAGGAAGGAATTTGCACAAAGGGAAATTAACTGAGAACCTCTAACTGTTAGTATTGTCAGCCTTTTGATGGAGGTCACATCATTCTTGGGGTGGCCCTTGGCCAATGGATGGGCTGCGATAAAAGGACCTAGCAATTTCCATTGAACATAGAACTCTTCTGTTAGGGAATAGTCACTCCACAGTTTCCTGTTTGGCTGGCAGAGATTTTGTTAGGTTGGCATTGCAATGGGCCCTCCCTGCCCAATCCTGCTTTCTCCATTTTCCTGGCACAGGTGTTACATCTTTTTGAAACTTGTCACTTATAACTCTTGGAGAACATAGCCAGGTGCATCTATCAAAGCTTAGATTGTAAACTGTGTGAGAGCCAGGAATCATGGCTTTACTTTCAGTGCCTTGCACTATGGCTTTCCCAAAGTGGTCATTGGATTAGAATGTTGAATCCTGAATGAATACATAGCAAACCTAGTAGCCACTGAGTGTCCTGGTTAAGGCATGCTCTATAATCTAACCACCTGAGTTCACAATGTGGCTCTGTTGTTTCCTAGCTAGCAAACTTAAACAAGTTCATTAACTTTTCTGTTTTTGTATTACTTCATCTATAAAACAAGGATAATAGTTGTATCCAAAAGATACTACTTTCATGTGTATGTGTGTTTGGTTGTTGTTGCTGCTGTTTGAGGATTCAATGAGTTGTAAAGCATTTAAAGAATACTGGGCAGGTAGAAAGTTCTTAATGTTAATGATACTATACAGTATGTTTATGGTAATAGAGTGCTCTCTACTTGATAAAGTGGCCTTATTAGTTTTAGACATTTTCTTTTCTCTAATGTTCTTTCCAAAGTCTGTACCAATATACTCTACCATAGAAACCTATTTATTCTCTTCAGAACATTTAATGGTCTCTGAAATTATTATCCTCCAGTCTGTTTTGGTTTTCCATCTGAAATGTAAAATCTATAAGGAAAGGGAACTTTTCCATCTTGTTCAGTGTTATTATATTCTTAGTTCAAGAAGAGTGCTTAGCACATAATAGTTGCTTAATAAATATTATTGTATAAATGCATTTGGATAAATTTTAAAAGGTTTTCTTATGTTGAGCCAAATTTAATCTCATAATTTTACCCACTAATTTTAGTTCAGCTCTCTGAAGCAATACATAATGGTTTTAGGCCTTTTCCTTAATAGAATTTTTGGACCTTTGAAGACAACTATCTCCCCCACCCTTTTTTCCTTTTTGCTCTTTTTTAAATTGTTGTCCCTAAGTTCTTCTTTTTAATGTGGTAGATTACAGGAGATATGAATTTGACAGAGAGGTGTGCAAGATGTAAGAGAGAAGTTCCAGACTCAAGATCATAAGGTGTCATCTGAGGTCAGAGAAGGAAGGGAACTTTGGAGAATGGTGTTCTAGTAATAATATCTGGTCCTTTAGAGTAGTCTCCTCAACTACAGAATGATGTATTCCATCATAAGAGGAACTAATTTAAAGAGGAGGAGGATTTTTATTTATTTTTACTTTAGAGAGAGGATAAGAGAGGGAGAAAGAGAGGAAGAGAAACATGATGTCAGAGAGAAGCATTGTTGATTGCCTCTCACACAGGGCCAGACAGGGAACCGAACCTGAAGCCTAGGCATGTGCCTTGACTGGGAATCTAATTGGCAACCTTTCACTTTGCGGGACGACAACCAACCAACTATTCCACACCAGCCAAGGCTGGAGGAGGAAGATTTTTGACCCAGGAAACAGGGAGTGCAGCCATGGAAGTGCAAAGGGAAGTTGTGAGATGTTATCTGTGTTGCTGGCTCAGAGAGCTAGAGAACAGACACTTCGGTCCTCCTAAGTTCCCCCATTTATCAGTCACTTGTCTTTGGATTCTTAGCTCTAACTCCATACTTCTATAGTCAATTCTGTGATGCTGGAGTGAGGGGGTAATCTCCAGAAACACACTTCAGAGACTCATGTTTCGGTACCAGAAAAATTGGGGGGCAAGAGTTGGAAAGAAGGGTCTTGCTTCTCCCCCCAGTAGTGGCAATTGGTTCCCACATCCAGCAGCTAAATCTACATTACCAGGGAAAGCTATATACCTGTATTTTAAAAATCACTGGTAGTTCTCTCTATCTACCTGGATAATCCTCAGAGGTTGTTCAAAGTTCATACCATTAGGTGTCTTCTTTACAAACATTTACTTTTCGTGTATTGATGCGTTCATTTGGTTTAAGTAATCTAACATCTTCATAAAACTTTTTTAAAATAAATATTCATGAGTCTTTACTGACACAAATAAATGATTGAGTAAATAAATAAATGGTGGGGAAATAGACAAATCTCTTCTGCATAAGAATTCCAAATAATTTATGTAGATACTCCATTCTCAAGGAGCTGCAGCAAAAGTCCCCAATCCTTAAGTATGGGCTGTACAAAGTGATATTTTTTCAAAAAGTACAGTATGAAAAAGGATTAAAAAGAGGAGCTTAACAAAACAAAACAAAACAAAAAAACTGACAAGCACTATTTCAGCCAGGCAATCAAGGTCAACATTCAACAGTGATTAGTATTTATGTTTATAGTACGTATTCTTGATGTGATATCATAAAAATGGCATTTCATGTCTGTGATCTTATTTTCCAAAACCCATTCTAATTAGGGATGAAAACATTAGTAAAACTTCAGTTGAAGAGTTTTATATAAAATACCTGGTCAGTATTTCTTTAACAAGTCAAGGTCATCACAAACAAACAAAAATTGAGAAACTGTCATGGCCTAAAGAAGTCCAAGGATACGTAACAACTAAATATTATATGACATCCTAGATGAGATCCTGGAATAGTAAATGTACAATGGGTAAAACCTAAGAAAATATAAATAAAGTATAGGCTTTAGTTAATAATAATGTGATGTGTGTCCTAACTAACAAGTTATGAGAAATGTACCATATAAATAAGATATTAACATTAGGAGAAATTGGATGTGGGTGTATAGGAACTCTGTGTGCCACCTTTACAACTTTTCCATAAATCTGAAACTACTCTAAAATAGAAAGTTTAACAAAAAATAAGTTGAAGTCCCCCAAAACATTTGTTGACAGGAGCATTCTCACACCTGTCCTTCTGTTCTTACCATTTTTTGCAATGCCCCTTCCTATGCTCCTTGCCTATGGTAGGTAAGTTTTTTTTCCCAATTCATTAACTCTGGCCTTGGCCACATGACTGGTTTTGGCAAAAGGAATTGAGCAGAATGCGCATGTACACTGTGGCTCTGTGTCTGTAGCTCCATCCTTCCACCATTAAAACAGTGTATCCCAGCTAGTGGTTAATCCTTTTACCTGCTTTCTAGAAAGACAACACAGATGGAGCTGAACTGAGCTCAGCCAAACCAAGCTGCATACAGTTCATTAGAACTCCAGCCACATCACAGTCCCCATGTAATGTAAAAAATAATTGTTTGCTGCTACAAAGCACTTAGATAATGGTAGCATTTGCTTAAGTTTGAGCTTACTTAAAAATTAGACAGAGAGTAACAGAGACTTTCTTCTTAGAATTACAAATACCACCAATTAACTAAACTTCTTGTTCATGGGTAACACTTTTTTTCCGTTCATGCTTGGGGAATGCTCTTTCTTATTAGGGAATGTGCAGGAGACACATGAAGTCATTGAGTCTAGTATTGGCATTGCACAGCCAGGAACTGAGCTCTATCGCCAGAGTGAAACTGCCCAGTTATGCTACTCTTGCACTATCTGTGGTAGTGAATTTATCTTGACAATTCTGTCTTTCAAATATTTAAAACTTTGCTGTATTTTAATAAAATAGTGTGATGTGATTTCATGAGCTTTGAAACAGCCGTCAAAAACCTGGCTTCTCATGACTGTACCAGTGCTCTTTTTTTTTTTTGATTTAGTGAATGTTTCTAGAGAAGTTACTGTATGCCAGTCATTGCTACAATAAGTGTTGTAGTAGAAAACACCTACCCTCATGGAGCTTGTGATCTAGCAGGTTAACAGACAGGCAGACAACTCTCATATGGTGTAAGAGTTATGTTTCTGCAAGTAAAGGGAACTGTAAGAGCTGATGGCAGTAGCGGCTAACAGTGAAAGGTGTTACAAGAAAGGCATAGAGACTTTCTATTGAAGTTAAAATTAAGAGATGAAGAAGTGCACAGCAAGAGGGAGGAGACAGAAAGCCTGGAAATGGCAGAAATCATGCCATCTTTAGAAAACGAAAGATATTTATTGTTTGAGGGGTTTACCTAAGAGAGTAGAGTAAGTAACTTGGAGAGACCATCTGAAGTTAGATTATGAAGAAGCTCATGGTTTAACTCAAGGGGATTACATTTTATGCTAAGGGTATCTAGTTGTTTGTCACTAGTTTTTAAAAATTTCCCTTGGCCTAAATTTTCACATGTGTACATTGGAGTTTATATCGCACATATATTATGTATTTGCTTAGTATTTCTTTCTTTGGAAAATAAATTCTTTTCTATACAGTTGTTAATTATCTGCTTCCCCACCCCCACTCCAATGACAGGTACAACCACTTGGCAGTCAAAGTGCCACATCTCTGTGGCCACAGTGACTAGTTTAGAGATGAGAACCTAAACCTACACAAGGCCATTCAGACACTTACTATGAAATTTGTTATATGCGTGTCAGGGAAAAAGGATTTCTAGATTTTGAAGGAATCTATAATATAGGCTATGGGCTGCTGAAGTGGCCATATATCTTCCCCAATGGAGAGTGAACATTAAGGCAAAACCCAAAAGAAAGCACTTACATGGAAGGAAAGAGCATTAGATCCCTTAAGTCCCTGGATCCAGCCATGCCTGAAGCAACTACCACCCTTGAACTTCCTAGTTATATGAACCAATTATCACCCCTTTTTTCTTAAAGTAGTTTGAGTTGAGTTTCTTGAAATTAAAACATTCTTGATTAATACAAATGTGAATCTGTGTACCCCTCAGAGCTATTGTTGGGATCAACTTTTTTAAAAAAAGAATGAATTGTAAACTTTAAAGAGAACCTGAGTGATTATTACACTTTTAACACAAGTTCATTTGGCCATGGGGGACCATCACCATGGATGCAGAGCCCAGTGACACTGTCACTGAGAATGTGAAGGTCAAGATCCAAGATAAGGAAGTCATCCCGCTTGACCAACAGGGGCAATTCTTTGCAGACAAGCAGCTGGAAGATGGCTGCACACTTCCATGTGCATTCAGAAAGAGTCCACCATGAACCTGGTCTTCCTCCTGAAAGGGGCTGTTTATTCTTCAGTTTTGCATTCATAGTGCCCAATGATGGCACTACTCTGCATTCTAGCAATTTGCCGCAATTTAAGTTTAGAAATTACCAGTTTTCAGTAATAGCTGAACCTGTTCAAAGCATCAATAAAGGTTTTGTTGCATGGTGAGAATAATATAGTAATTATTATTATTATTTTCACTAAACTGTGGTAAATTAGGCTCTTCATTAAATAAACACTAGTAATAGATTTTTGCATATGCTATGATTTAGAATCATAACTAATTTCAATTGCCTCTGGGTTGGGCTTAGTTCTGTACTTTATCTTTACTAGTGTATAAAACTAGCAAATATTATGTTTATTCAAGTGCTTATAGCCAAATATATTTAATTACTTAAGACAAAATTTTTATTTCTGTCTGAACAATGTTATTTTTAATAGAGAGTCTGGTATATTAATTTTCTTTAATGTGATTGTACTAATAAAGCTGGAAACATGTTTTCATAGCTAAGCCTCCTTAGAGATATTTATATCAGTTTCATTGCACACAGATATAAAAACCTGTGTTTCTTGCTTATTTCTTTGTTACATAATTAGGGGGTTCCCTAATATTGCAGTGTATTTGATACATCTGTGTGGTGTCTTACCTCCTCTTGCAAATACTCCAATCTCTCCTTGACAGTGCATCACACACCCAAAATCCCTGCTTACTTCTGGTCAAGATGGTGGCATAGGCAGACAGGGCTCACCTCTTTGTACAAACACATCAAGTCACAACTAAAATATAGAACAACCATCACTCAGAATCATCAGAAATTGAGTTGAATGGAAGTCTTACAACAACAGAATTAAAGAGACCACATCCATCCAGACTTGTAGGAGGGCACAGATGCAGAACAGGCTGGTCCCACATTCATATGTGCTAGAGAAAAATTCAGGAGGGATATCTCCAGAGCAAGGAATCCCAGCCCAACACAAGGTCCCCCATCCCAGGGTTCCAGTGCCAGGAAGAAAATTCCCCACAACTTCTGTCTGCAAAAACCAGTGGGGATTGAGTTGGTGGAAAAAACTCTGGAACCCCGAGCAGTTCCTCTTAAAGAACACACACATGGACTCACCTACTCAGACTAACTCCCTCTGGGCTCCAGCACCAGGGTAGCAGCTTGAAAGGCACCAGTAGCATACTGGCAGAAACTGAAGTATCTGTCATCAAGGAGAGCACAGGCCATGGTACCTTTTCTAAATCCTCCCTGCCACAGAACCACAAAGCTGGAAAGCTGGTGCCATACCTGAGACTCCATCAGCCTGGCTAACACTATTTGACCCACCTTGGAGATCCCCAGAGACTCTACCCCACCCAAATTATGGGCCCACCCAAGCTGCTTTTCCATATGAATGGCTCTTCTTGGCTCATGCTGCACAACTTCCTAAATCCTCTCAAATAAGCAGCATCTGTCCTTGGTAAGCCCCAGGACCCATGGTAGCTAGCAGCAGCCAGCCTAGATTCACAGCTTGGCATCACCTGGGATTCTCCAAGCCCAGCACAGGTAGCAGCCATCTTAGATTGCTGCTCAGGAAGGGTCGCCCTGGGCAAAATGCAGGTAGGGGCTGACCTTGGCCTGCACCAACCAGAAAATCCAGGACCAGCACACCCAGTGGACAGATACAGATCATGTTGGGATACCACCTTCCTGATCCTGTGCAGATTATTCTTCACAGACAGCAGGGATTGGTGGTCAGTGGTCACAACCAATCCTTGCAGCTGACTGGCCTGGGTAAATCCTTTCCATTGACCTGCCAACAACAAGCAAGTCTCAACTACCACAGGAGGATGTACTCAGCCCACAAGAAGGGCATACCTTGAGTACCCAGCTTGGGTGGTAGGAAAACCTACAGGACATCTACTATGTTAGGCCACACTACCAAGGCACAGAGTCAAAGCTGCACTACCTAATACATAGAAACAAACACCCAAAGGCTTCCAAAACAAGGAGACAGAGAAACATGGCCCAAATGAAAGAACAGATCAAAACTCTAGAAAAAGAGCTAAATGAAATAAAGGTAAGCAATCTATCAGATACAGAGTTCAAAACACTGCTTATAAGGATGCTCAAAGAACTTAGTGAGGACCCTAGCAGCATAAAAAAGACCCAGTAAAAAACAAAAAATACACTAATTGAAATAAAGAACAATTTACAGGGAAACAACAGTTGAGTGGATGAAGTTGAGAATAAAATCAATGATTTGGAACACAAATAAGCAAAAACCACACAGAACAATAAGAAGAAAAAAAGAATCCATAAAAGTGAGGATAATATAAACAGCCTCTGGGACAACTTGAAGAGGTCTAACATTTGCATCATAGAGGTTCCAGAAGGAGAAGAGAAAGAGCAAGTAATTGGAAATCTATCTGAAAAAAATAGTGAAAGAAAACTTCCTTAATTTAGTGAAGGAAATAGACATACAAGTCCAGGAAGCACAGAGAGTCCCAAACAAGATGGATGCAAAGAGACCCACTCCAAGACACATGAGATTTAAAATGCCAAAGGTTAAAGATAAAAATAGAATCTTAGAAGCATCAAGAGAAAAGAAGTTAGTTACCTATAGGCGAATTCCCATAAGACTGTCAGCTGGTTTCTCAAAAGAAACTTTGCAGGCTAGAAAGGACTAGTAAGAAATTTTCAAAGTCATGAAAAGCAGGGACCTAGAGCCAAGATTTCTCTACCTAGCTAAGATACAATTTAGAATTGGAGGGCAGATCAAGAGCTTCCCAGACAAGAAAAAAAAACTAATGTAGTTCATCATCACCAAACCATCATTATATGAAATGTTAAAGGGACTTATTTAAGAAAAAAATGAAGGTCAAAACTAGGAACAATAACACTGGCAAAAATACATGCCTGTCAACAATTGAATGTAAAAAACAAACTAAGCAAACAAGAAGAGAGACAGAATCATGGATATAGAGAGCATTTTGATGGTTGCCAGATTGGGGTGAGGAGTTGTGGGGGAATGGGTGAGGAGGTGAAGTGATAAAGAAATACAAATATGTGTTACAGAATAGCCATGGAGATATACTGTAAGTATAGGAATGGAGTAGCCAAAGAACTTATACACGTGACCCATGGACAGGAACAATAATGTGGGGGTTGCCTAGGGGTTGCTGGGTGGAGGGGGGCAAAGGAGAAAAATCAGGACAACTGTAAGAGCATAATCAATAAAATATAACCAAAAAACAAAATGAAATTGTAAAATCAACCGTTTATTTTGCTCTTCAAATGGTATATTATTGCTTCTGTCATATTCTGGTATGCACAGAGTGCCTTCAGTTTCAAAAGCAAATGTGCCAGCATTTCCAGTTACTCTGATGACATTGTTAGGAAACAGACTGATAGGAAAACTATGGCTGAATCATTTACAATTCCAGATGTTTTAGGCAATATTTCTTACAAGAAAATGTATCTGATATTTCCAGAAACAGAAATTATCCTCAACTTTTCCAGCATCTGATGTATTTTTCTCAGGAATCACTTCATTAAGTCCCCTTGATAGAATGAGTAAAGTAATAACAGCATTGGTTTTTCACCCAAAAGTCTGGAGTCTTCCCTTCAAACACAAAAGTACAGTAAGTCCTCGCTTAATGTTGTCGATAGGTTCTGTGACTTTATGTAAAACAACATATAATGAGAACATTTTACCATAGGCTAATTGGTATAAGCAAGAGGAAAGCTCCTATAGCATCTCATCAACATTATAATGAAATGACATTGAATGAAACGTTATCCCAGGACCTGCTGTATTTTTTCCCTTCATTCTCCCTTGTTAGAAGTCCACAATGTATTGAGGCTGGAAGTCTCTTTTAAGAGTTTATTACATACATTCTAAAAAGTTAAAATAGAAATGACAGTTTATAAAATAAGCCATATTATGATTTGCATAAGAAACTATTAAATTATGCTATGTAACATAAACTGCATAAGCCCAATTACTTTTAACAACACCCCATTTAGACCCATATGTTTCGAGGTAAGACCACAGATGAGTTCGTTTACCCTAACTCTGAACATAAATGTTTCAAAAAAAGACCAGCGACTGTCCCACTAATTTTTCCTGTTTATAAATTCTCACCAACCCTTGCCCAGACCATGCTTACTAACTTCTGCTCTAAAACAACTGCCTACCTCATTCTCCCCACTGTCAAATCCTATGAATATCGTTTCTTAAGTTTTTGCTTTTGAGAACTATGTTTGCCTTTGTTCATGTTGTGCTGTGGCGTGCTCAGCAAGCTAATAAGCTGAGCTTTGTGTGATCAACAGGTATGCCTGGGGACCTCTGTGCTGGGGCTTGGATCATGCATACACAGTGGCACTGTTCTTCTCACCATTCTTCGTGGTACCCATACTGTGCTTTTGGCTGTTAGAATTTAAATTCTTATAACTAGGGATAGGACATTGAGTCCCCTCCTATCAGTTAATAGCAAGGAATACGAGAAGAGATGAAGACCAACAACGTACTCTTGTTCGAACTCCACATCCCTGACTGAGGCTATTTAAAACCTGGTGGTAGCCAATTCTTTTACTTTTGAATAATGGTCCTGACTCTACAAAAGCTAGAAAACAGAGCAACAAAAGACAAAGATGTATTCATGTGCTCCCAGTAAGCAAGCACTAGCCTCTTATTTTCTTTTAGTTGCAGACACTCCCAAGAATGGAACCAAGGGAAAATGCGCAGAGGCTACATAAAGGGGGCCTTTAATGGCTATGTAAGCAGCTGGCAACTTGCTTTGACCAGCACAAACAATTCTCTTGCTGTGAATACCTATTCTTTTCAATATATATAATGTCTTCTCCATAATGACTTGTATAGTCGAACTACAAGGTTGTTAGGTATTCTTCAAACTGAAGCCTACTTGAGATCATAAAAACTGTGAAGTAGGTAAACTCTGACTTTACTGATTAGCCCATTTTTTTCCCACCACTCTGCTCACGTGGCCGTTTTGCTACTCCTCACCACTGTTCACTGATGTTTTTAGTGCAGGTTTGTTGTCCTCTTTTGCCCAAGATTCCAGTTTTAACCCTGTATTTAAAAGCTAAACATCATTCTTATTCATGTTGATTTTGTTTCCTGCATTGGAACTAAAACAATCAAAATTAACTTTTTAATAGCTGAAGTTTTTAACTCCAAGGGGTATTTGATTTTACCAGAATATTTCTGAAAGAAACAACCACGACCAAGGATTGGATGTTGGTATTCCATGTATTACCTGTATAGCAGGTGCTTACTTCTCATATGCAACAGGTCAGCCTGTGCAACAGTATTTGTGAATTTACATGATGAGTACATTAAGGACTCAAACGTCATGTCTTTCAATCCACTTCATAGCAAGCATTTGTTAGAGATCATATTCAAACACTGCACATGAAAATTAACTAGCTTATATTGAATATAGTTATATGCTAAACTACATATTTTACTTGTTTATTTCATTAAATTCAAGTAACCTAGGGAGAACACATTTATAATCACCATTTTCTGTCTTGTTTTGTCTTGTTAGGCTTTAAAAGGTTTAGTAACTTGCTCAATATTACACACTTGGTAAGTGTTAGAATGGGCTCTCAAGAAGCTTTCAATCTGGCTGAATAAATAATAATGTTAATGGAATAGTTACATAACCACATAGGACCATGTCACCAGGCAGTACCTTATTAATTGCCCCCACCAAATTTGTGGAATCTAAACTTTCTAAATTCCAATAAAGATTATGATGAAATGGACTCTACTCAGGAAGCTTTCTAAAAATGATGGATAATTACACCGGACTCCAAAATAGGTACAATGATAGAATGTTTTGTGAGGAGCGGAGTTGTGGTGAGCAGAGGGAAATCACGCTCTTGAAAGGAGAGACTTCAGGACCAATGACTTGGATCATCAAATCACTGAGGAAACTTTCAACAGTAAGTGAAGTCGTGAATGGGGCATGGAGGACAGGGAGAAGTAAGGGATGAATAATTAGCATTAGGGAAAGTGAAAAGTGTAGTTGGTAACCACACTATCCCAGTTCCCCAGGAGCCACTTGGTGCTATGAAAAATGGGCAGCTCAGGTTTACTCTAGTGGAATTCCCTTGAACCTGCGCTAAGAGTTGAAAAACCTACATTTTGAAATAGAGAGAACTTGGACAGATGGCCTGGCAACTTCCAAATATCAGTGAGAATCACTTATTAAGTCTGTTTGTTTTTGATGTTTACCTGTTTCAGTCTTGTGAGAGGTAGTAAGATAGAAATATATACAACTGGGAGTGAGAGAAAGAAAAATAAATGTGTCAAAGTAACGTGGATATAATAAATGAGAAGGAAACTGACTTAGATAAGACTGTGATAAGATTTTTTTGTACATATTGTTTTACTTAATCCTCACAATGACTATAAGAAGTAGGTGTTATTTACTCTTTTATTGCAAAAGGGGAAGCTGAGATTTAGGAAAGTTTAATATCTGGTCCAAAATCATATAGTTACTAAGGCATAAAATCTTTATTTAAACCAGATCTCATTGATTTCTAAGTCATCCATTCTCATTAAAAGAATTTCATGAATAAACAACAACCCCCCCTCCACCATCAAAATTTTAGTGAGCAAACATCCTTAGGAAATTTAATTAAAAAATATTTACATAATAATTCAATTAGTGTTTCAGTTATGTTTTGCTAAGCTATACACCACCCCACACATAATGGCTTAAAACAATGACTTTTAATTATTCATCATTATTCTGTGTTAACTGGGCTCAGCTGGATGGGTCTTCTGCCAAACTGGACCTGATGTGAGCTGGTTCTGCAGTCATTTGGAGGCTCCGCTGAGCTAGAATTTCCAAGCCAGTTGACTCAAATGGCTGCAGTTTGTGCTGGCTGTTGTCTTTGATCTTAGGTGGAGATGGGGCTGTAAAGCAGAGTGTCATGATTTTCTTTCCTGTAGCCTCTCCACATGGCTCAGGCTTCCCCTGGCATGGTGATGGGATTCTGAGAGGGAGTGTCCAAGTGCTCAAAAGAATAAACTGCTGACTGGTAAGACTGTCTTAACATTTGTTTACACAGGGTTTTTCCTGCCCTATTCTTTTGTTCAAAATAAATCATTAGGCCAGCCCAAAATAAGGATAGAGAAAGAAACTCCACCTCTCCGATAAGGAGTGGCAAGAGGTTTAGGGTCGTTTTCAATCAACTGCACTTACTTGCCTATGGTAAAAATACAGGTGGAGAATGAGATGGGTGAGTATCAGTGGTAAAGCTCTCTGCAGAAAGCTTAGAATGCTGAAAGTCTTTCCTTGGTTTCCAAGATTGGGACTTTGAACAGAAATAGGAATAGGAAATTCCCTAAGGATTGGGAAAAAGGAAGCTGGACTTTTATAGACAGCTTTTCATAGTTTCTATACTCAGGCTGCAGGTGTAAAATTATTTTAACATAGTATCTGTTAATTTAAGCTTATTTCTTAACCACATATTGGTTAGATATCCCTAGAGGGTTTAGAGATAATGATATTCCTAATATTACTGATATAGGATACTACTGCAACTAAATGCTTTAATTTCATATGCATATATTCTGCCATTGATACTCTAATTTTTACTCTCTGTGGAGAGGAACCTTGCCCCTGTTTTCATAGCACTGTTTATTCTTCATGCTAAGTGACTTGCCCACAGATTCAACTCCTTCAGACTGTTATAAAAACAAATGTTGCTCAAGGGAAGTCTCCATCCCATCCTCAGGTGACCTCCGAAGCAAAAGGAGACAAAACAAAATCAGCCAACCATTTTATTTCACAAAGATCACTGACCAGTCACTTCAGCAATGTTTTAGTTAGTATCCACGGTGCAGAAATCTGCAGCCTATACCCAGGTGAAAAGTTTCATTTCACACCGACCTACCTCAGGGACAGGTAAGCACTTGCTGAAAAAGCAAGTTCCCATTATTAATTAGTAATTCATTACTACATAGTTGGAAAGGAACACTGTGATCTTCTGAGACAGGAAATGGGCACAATCATCAACATTTGCATCATTTCAGAACGGGAAAATATTTTAGTCTACAGTGCACAATTTCTGGAGTATATTTCTACATGCTTCTGATCTTTTACCTCATTTTCTTAAAACAAATTATAAAAATAAAAACTTTGAGCTACTTTTAGCCTAACGTGATTAATTTTGCCTAATATTGACACTTAAGTAGCATTTACAACATAATAAACTATTCTTTTTTGTTATGAACATAAATTTATTTGATTCTTAAAAATCAAGCAACAAATGGTTAAACTCAACTTTTTGAATTTTTAACAATACTTTTTAAATGGAATTTTTGTATCAAACATGTTACATTTTTGGCAGAGTAAAGTAAGAACAAATGAGTATTCAACCACTACTGAGAAAACAATTATAATCATATAATGGGAGTAGGAAATATGAGCATAGATATAAGGTATAATAACATTATTTGTTATGTTTTTTCATAAATCAGTGTTGCAATGAGAAAAGTAAAGCTGCTCATTATTATATCTTAATATCAAAAATCATCATGAAGCATATTGGAAATGTAGCCATCTGTTCTTTAGTGTCTTCAAAGTCTAAAAATAGTGCTCATCCAAAAAATCCAAAAGGAGTGTTATTTATAAGGATATAATACAGAGAAATGTTTTGATACAAATCAATATAAACATACTATAGTAGTTGATAAACACAATTGAACACTTAAAATAGTTTTAACTATTCAACTAAATCATCAATTGATTGCTCTCCAAATTCCTATGAAGTTTCTTCTAAACCACTAATTCAATGGCTCTACTGGCTCGTGCTCTATTGAAACTTTTTCTTTTTCACTCTCTTAAAATGTTCTCTTCTTTTGATTTAGAGGAAGCCGCTGTGACCTGATTGTCTTCTCCTCTGATTTCCTTTACCTGGATCCTTCACCGTCTCTTTTGCTAGATCCTTTACCTCCCTACTGTGTGTCTGTCTTCACATCACTCACTCTCATTTCATTTCACAGTAGACTATAAGATAGACAGAGTGAAAGACAGAAGTTATACATAGAATTATATGGTCTATCTATCTATCTTTAGCCATTTATTTTTAGGCAGAGAATTTTATTTCGGACATTTTAACAGCTGAATTTATTGAACTATGAGCTGCTACTTAGAACAAATGAAAACAAACTGTACTAAAGTATAAAGTATCCATTATTTACCTATAAGTGGTGACTTAAATCAGCTTAAGACTGTCCATTGTTCACTGACATTCAAATCAATGTGAATTAAATGATCAAAACTCAGCAGTATATTCATTATCTGTGCTATACACTTACAATTTACTTATCTCAGGTTTCAGACGCTGTTACTACATTGCAATAGTATTTGCTGATGTGGGAGAATAAAAGGGAACATAAGTCAATTAAGAAGGTTAATTAAGTATGATGTGATACTGATATAGTTGAGATATAGATAGATATAGATATAGATATAGATATAGATGATATAGATGATATAGATGATATAGATATCTGTGAACTATCTCAGCCATATCTGTGAACATACAAAATGGGTCAAGGGCAGCAAATTTCAATGCAAAGTTGTAAAAACACAGTGAATAATGTCATATTTATGCATAAAGATTCATACTTATCTTTGACTTAGAGTCCAGATAATGTTAGAGGAGCAAAGTGACATTACCAAGTGTTGAGTAAAATAGGAATAAGAATAAAGTGCTGACTGAGGGAATGGGAAAGAAAGGCTTCGCAAAAAAATGTCACATTTTTGTCCTAAGAAAAATGAGGAGGAATTCACTACTCAAAAGGAGATAACAGTGTTTGGCTTACATTACTTCTACCATAAAAATGCCAGAAGGAAAGGAAGAACGTGAAAGGCTATGTTTCAAAGGCATTACTGATTTTTGAACTGTTATTAGATTTCAGACATATATTCAGTTGTGTGTTGATTTCAATAGTTGTTTGTTCATGTTTTCTTCATTAATGATTGCATTATTCCTTTAACCTATTTTTTAAAAGAATTAAAACACTTTCGTGCACAAAGCACAATAGTAGATTCTGGGTAACAAACTGCAATCCTGAGAATGCTCACTCACGTGAAGAGACACAAGAGAGGGACCAAAGCAATTCCTGGGGGAATGCTCGAAGAGAGAGGGATGGGGGTAAGTCCTCGGCATTGCTAAGGGGAAAGTCTTCTTTATGGAGGAGATGACTTCATTACAATACTATATTTAATTGGAAAATATTAGATATTTCTTGTAGGATAAAACTTTCATAATAGAAAGATTATCAGAAAATCATGGTAAGAAAAACTGTGCTTGCTGTAACAAAAATAGAAGCAATAAAGTTTTTCAAATATGTTGCATAGTACCTCAACAAGAAAATGAATCACTTTAGCTAATCGTTTTATTTTTAAAAGGTTATAATGTTACTGCACTTATCCCCCTGAAAAGGGAAATTATTGCTGACCTCTAAAGTCTCTTCCAACCCTGACGGTCTGTTAGTTAATAACCATTAGAAACGTTAAAAATAAACAACATTAAGTATCACCTGAGTTTATGCAGTGCTAAGGATAAAATTTCTCAGATATTGGAATGTGTTTGTATTAGAAACACCTTTGATTTCTCTAAGACCTTACCATATTTTAAAACGTAACTGCCTTCAAGTATGTATGTTTTGATCTTGCTATGCTAGTTTGATAAGGCAGAAAAAAAGTGGGTTTTTTTGCTTGTGTATTTTTAAATGCAATAGTGTTGGTTAGCTTGTGTATTTTTATATTTAAAAATATAGATCTGTAATGTTATACTCAGTAATATCTTGAGAGCTGCTTGTGTATGGCTCAGTTATTTACAGCAGTCTGGGACCAAACCTAGATGAAAATCTTTCTATGTAGAAGGCGAGGCACTGAGTATAAAAACTGAGTGACAGGTGTTAAGAGGAAGGGCAGTTTAGAGGACAGAATGTAATATTCAAAGAGGTGCCCTGACAACAGGAGTGGAGAAAGGGTGGAGACAAAACACTAGGTAGCAACACTGAGATGTCCAGGAGAACTGTCTGAGGAGCACCTACCTGTCAGCACGTAGCTCACTGGGTTCCAGGTACTGACCTGAGTTTCAAGGTTGAGCTCTCACTCCCAGTAGAGACCCTGGAGGAGAAAGACAGGTGACAACCTCAGAGGAGCTGGGGTCTGAGACAGGTGAGAAAGGCTTTTCAGGCACAAGAAACAATTCAAGTGTCCAATTTCCAATTATAGTGTATCAGGAGGATGCAGGGTTTAATGAAAGCACTAGTTGACTGGGTGGTTAGTCTCTCCTTGAAACTCGATCTTTTCATCCCTTCTGTTGCCCTTTTCCAACCAAGTCTTGCTCTCCTAGAAAGGGGTTAGAGAAAGAGTCCAATCAGAGTTAGCAAATCAGTAGGATCAACTAAGATTTGAATATTTTTAAAGAGATTTGTTTATTTATTTATTTTTGGAAGGGAAGAGAGAGAGAGAGAGAAAAACATCAATAC
Organism: Carollia perspicillata; assembly: GCA_004027735.1. Classification (NCBI taxonomy): domain Eukaryota; kingdom Metazoa; phylum Chordata; class Mammalia; order Chiroptera; family Phyllostomidae; genus Carollia; species Carollia perspicillata. The sequence continues at coordinate 7,497 of PVKM010006534.1, read as the reverse complement.
GCAGTTGCCCCTCATGCACCCCCTACTGGGGACCTGTCTCGTAACCCAGGCATGTGCTCGGACTGGGAACCAAACCAGTGACCCCTTGCTTTGCAGGCCAGCGCTCAGTCCACTGAGCCACACGAGCCAGGGCAGATTTGAGTATTTTAAAACCAGTACTTCTAGGGTTCTTAATATTATTTAAAAATTATCTAAGAAAAGTAAAATTTAATTATTCACTAGTAAGCATTTATAGAACTTTCATTGTGTACCAGTTATGTTTTAGGTGCTGAAAATAACAAGATGAATATGATATGACATCTACCCTCGAGGATTTTATAGTCTAGAGGGCAAATAGACATGAAAAAATATGATGCAGTAACATAAATTCTATGATAAAAAACAGTGGAATGACATTCATTTCTCTAAAGTATAACTTTTTGCTGAACTCTCAGTATCTTCAATATCTCCTCTACCAATTTCTTTTTTTTTCAGATTTTATTTATTTTATTTTTCAGAGAAGAGAAAGGAGAGAGAAAGAAAGGGAGAGAAACATTAATGTGTGGTTGCCTCTCACATGCCCCCTATTTGGGACCTGTCCCACAACCCAGGCATATGTCCTAACTGGGAATCAAACCAGTGACCCCTTGATACACAGGCCAGTGCCCAACCACTGAGCCACACCAGCCAGGACTCTCCTCTACCAATTTTTAACTGAGCAAAGGACTAATATTCACCTTGCTATATCAGTATGCCACATGAATAATCCTTATCCACAATTTCAATAAAAACTCTCCACTTTCTATTCAGATTCTTGTAATATAACTGTCAACTCTTAGATATGACTCACTGTTTTATGTACCTTCATCTGCGTGAAAATTCCACCTCAATTTTCCACTTTTTTCCTCTCCATATTTCAAATTCATTTAAGCCCATCAAAATATTGCCTTCTTCATAGAGAGCTTTCTAAATTCTCCATGAAGAGGCAATTTGCCCTTCATGTAGACTAGCATAGTAAATCCCATGTTTTACACTCACTGCTTATGAACATTGATCACTGAGTAGAGTTACACTCAAATGATCTCCATTCAACTCTTATCACTGACCATATTTAGGGATTCAGAGCAGGAACCACACTTTCATGTCTTGATTATTTAGTATCTGCTCCACAGTGCCTAACCCATAACACAATGTAAGGAAGCACACAAAAAATGCCATAACTTCCTAAATATAAGGTAATCTACCAAACTGGGTAAACTTCCATATTCCAGTGAGAATTTTACAAATAAAAGGATTTTGCCCAAGAAGACTTTACTTATCAGATAAATGTATATGAAGTATACATTAGTTGTTGTACTGAATTTATTAAATTAGTTGTACTTAATTTATTAGTTATGCTTGCATATTTAAGCCACATCTTTTTTCAAACAGCATAATAATTTTAAAATAGCACATTTTCTACTCTCATATTACGTGAAAACATTTACTCAAGCTTTTCCATGAAACCCCATCACAGAGATCTTCATTTTCCACATTTACATTCATTTACCATCATTTTTCAGGATAAATCAACTTCAGTGAAACCAAAAACTTGGTGAATATGTCTTTCTTATGGTCTCTGTGAGTTTTATTTCAAATAGCAAAATCTATGTGTATATTTTTTGAGTAGTCCTTTTTTTTTCCACTTGAGCTGTGGGTGCATACTCACATCTCCATAACACAAGCAACTACTATATTTTAAAATTAATAAACTATTTTTGAGCAGTTTTAGGATTACAGAAAAACTGAGTAGAACATAGAGAGTTCCCATATTCCCCCTCACTCCCTCCAGTTTCCTCTGTTTTTAACATCTGGAATGAGAGTGTTACATGTGTTCCAGTTGATGAGCTAATACTGATACATTGTTCTTAACTAAAATTCGTAGTTTACATTTGTGTTTGCTCTTGTGTTGTACACTCTGTGGATTTGGGATAAATGTATAATGACATGTAACCACAACTACATTATTATTCAGAATGATTTCACTGACCCAAGATCCCTCTGTGCCTCAACTCTTCATCCCTGTCTTCTTCTCTTCCTGTCGCTGAATTCCTGGCAGCCACTGATATTTCTTCCTGTCTCCATAAATTTGTCTTTGCCAGAATGTCACATATAGTAGTTGGAATCGTAGAGTATGTAGTCTTTTCAGATTAACTAATTTCACTTAACAATGTGCATGTTCATGGTTCTAAGTTTTTTGCATGGATTAACACATTTCTTTTTATTGCTGAATTTTATTGTATGGATGTATGTCAGTTTGTTTACTCACCTATTCAAAGGCATCTTGGCTGCTTCCAAGTTTTAGCAAATGTGATTAAAACTGCTATTAAGATTTGTGTGCAGGTTTTTGTATGTACATAAGTTTTCACTGTACTGCTTGTAAAGGAAGCTATGAACTACATATTTATATCAATATGTTATATATATATAAATATAATTTTGAGGTCGTATTTCAAGGAATCATTACTGAACTTGTTTTAATGTATTTATATCTTTTACATTTTTTTTCCTCTGTTGACCTCATTAATCACTGTGGATCTAACATTAAATAAAATGGTTTGATGCTGTGGAGTCTTCCCTGGAGTCAAACACCATTGTTAACCGATTTTACCACTAACAATCTGGATGATCTCATTTAAGATAAGTTTCTTCTTTGTTAGTTCACCTACATATGAAATGGCAATAGCAGTACTTATATTTCAGGGTTGTTGAGAGCATTAATGGTAGTAAATGGTAGATCTATTCATAAGCAATAATTTAAGTAACAACTCAGAATATGAGGCAAATGTGAAAATTTTAGCATATTCTTCAAAAAGAACAGTCCTGGGATATCCAACTCTGAAAATCAATGTGGGCCACAAAAATTCATCTCCCACAGTCCCAGGGAAACTTTTGATATTATGTAATTAAGACATCCAAACCTCACCAAGCAAACTCCCACACAATAAGCAGATGGGCATTAATACATAATTTCAAACTTAGTTTCCATCAGAAATGTGCAATTTATACATCACAATATCATTCACACTCCTCAGAGTATGGTATAATCCTCAGGAAAGTAAATTTTTCTGATTTTGATTTTTAAGTATTTTATTAATATATGAATGTCCCTGGCTGGTGTTGCTTAGTGGATTGAGCATGGGCCTGTGAAGCAAAGGGTCACTGGTTCGGTTCCCAGCCAGGGCACATGCCTGGGTTGCAGGCCAGGTCCCTGGTGGGGGACACATGAGAGGCAACCACACATTGATGTTTCTCTCCCACTCTTTCTCCTTTCCTTCCCCTCTCTCTAAAATAAATAAATAAATAAAATATTTAAAAAATATATATGAATGTAATTCATATATATGCATATATAGAATTTTTATTCCTGCATTTGCAAACACAGCATAAGCTAATTACAGAGGTTAAGACATCCATTGGCACCTTGAGAGGCTGTTCTGTGTTACAGAATGGAAATGTTTGGCTCCGTAGCCATGAAAAGCCAGGGCTGAATCCCAGCTTAGTGATTTACTACCTGCATAAATTTGGCAATTGATTTAATATTTCTAAGTCTCAATTCATTCCTATGTAAAATTGAAATAATAATTTTTATATTTTGGGGTTATCTTATGAGTGGCAAGAAGTATTTGTAAAGTTCCTGATTCATAATTAATGTAGAATCTCTTGCTTGGATCTCTTATCTAAATCCCTTATCTGAGCCCTTTCTGGCATTCTATTTTTCAGCAAGATATATGAGTGACTTAAGAAAATTGGTGCATACAACAGATTTTTTTTTAATTAGTTTTTCTGTATATCCTGTGACTTAATCTTCTAAATCTAAATATATATATATAAGTATATATATATATTGCATCACTGAGAATGAAAGAAATAAGAATAGATTGTCAAAACTACAGAATTATTTTTGTGTTATTTAAATATAAATTATTTAAATTATTATTTTTCTTTCTCTTCAGTTAAACTCTCTTCCCTTGACATCAAAGCTGACAAAAAGTAGTTGCTGAGCTTTGCCTCTTACAGTCTGATCTCTATGAAGAGTTACTAATGGCTGCTAAGTCTGGTTCCAAGTCTAAACATTTCCGAGAAGATGAGCATTTGTTCAGCTTGGGTCATGGGCCCAAAACAGAACCAATATTTTTGGACAGGGAGATACAGTTGTATAGGAATGTGAAAACTTCATAGACTTACAAACTATTGGAACTGTAAGACACATTAAATGTTGCGTTTCCAATGCCTGTATAGTATATATTAATTAACTATGACAATGAATGTTCAGAGGCTTGCCCAAACAAAAAACCTGGATTGGTGTAATATTCCTGTGGTTTTCTGAAACTTAGAGGTGTAAAAAAGAGAATAAAAATAGATGAAGAGGAAGGAAAGAGAAAGAGGAAAGAGAGGAGGACAAGGGAAAGAAGAAAGGAAGGAAGGTTGAAAGGGGAAGGAAAATGAAAAGGAGGGAGAGTAAAGGAAAGAGCAGCCACCACCATACGCACGCGGTGCCGTGAGTGGAAGAGGTTGAGTGGCTGGGTGTTGGGAAGCAATGCCACGCTTGCCATTTAGACCTGCCTGCACCTGCAGGCAATGAACAATGCCCGATGGGGTATGTATAGGAAGTGGAATCAGTAAGTGGTTCCATTTGGTTTACTTTGTCTTTTTTTTTTTACTCAATTTATTTCAATTTTGCAATAATGCACTTCTTAATTTTAACTTTTCAGTTTATCTTCATATGGATTTATGGGCTGCTGCTCATAAAACTGGTTCTTGGATTGACCAAACTCTTGGTACCATCATAAAAGGGAAAAATAAATCATTTGATTCTGTCTAGTTCGGAAAGTCAGCTTAAAATTTAACACTACCACAATGCACCTTAATTCCTTAATAGGTGCTAATTTTTATTAGAAATGTAAATTTAAGCACTTGCTAGTAGTGTCTTTATTGAATCCTTCATATACCAGGTAATAATTATTTGAATGATTAAAACACTGCCATAGAAACAGTATGTTCTGTCTTTACCATGGCTTACCACTAAACATATGGACTTTTGAGATATCACTATTTACATATTGTGTGGTGTTTTCCTTGGAGCTATTTAAATATAGTGAATAATTTGTTGAACAACATTGACTTCTTGACTGCTAAATTTAGGCAGATACTTAGGAGTACAAAGAAAATAGTTCTTGAGTAACTAGTCTAACAGAGAAAAAGGCTGGTAAAAAGCTGATTATTGGCTTTTGGTAATGGCGAACTACTCTGAAGCAAACTTCTTATATAACAACAAAATGTTTGGAAAAATGACATTTTCTTAAAGTCGTCATGCAGCTAAGAAAGCAATAAAAAATTGAAAGACCAGTGTCTGGACAGAACAGAAACCCAGAGAGAAAGGCTAGTTTTTAAAATTGCTCCTGTCCTGTGAGCACTTGCTGATCTAAAATAAGTGTCTGACAGGCTGAGCAGAACTTTTGGGCGGCTTCTGGGTCTATGGAGAATTAAATTGGAAGCCAATGTTACTAAGTAGACTCTGGCAAATTCCTTGTGCCTGAGGTTGGAGTCAGAGTGGATGCAAACTAAGTCTCAGAGTGCATCAGAAGTCAGCTAGTTTAAGTCATTTGAATGGCCAAGAAAATTTTATTTCCTGAAATTGGGTTAAAGCAATAGAAGGGTAAAATAGTCAGGTAAATCAAAGTGAACATTGATCATGTAAAACATTAATATGTATTGTCTAATGAGACTTAAAATATGTATGTATTTAAAATAAATGAAAAATACTTATAAGTGGAAGAGGGAGGTGTTCTAAGGTGTTTGCATTGTCTGGGAAGAGGTTAAGTATTAATTTAAATACATGTTATACTCCACAGCAGAAAACAGGAAGGAAGTCCTGTCTTTCGAGACAGCACGGATGGAACTAGAGAGCATTATGCTAAGTGAAAAGTGCCAGGTGGTGAAAGACACATACATATGATCTCAACTATAAGTGGAGCCTAATCAACAAAACAAACAAATGAGCAAAATAGACGGAGACATGGAAATAAAGAACAAACTGACAGTGACCACAGGGGCCGGGGGAAGGGGCTAATGGGGGATAAACGGGGAAGGAGCAAATCAAGGAACATGTGTAGAGGACCCATGGGCATGGACCATGGGGTGGAAATTGTGGGAGCAGGGGGGTGGGCAGGGCAAGGGAGAGCAATGAGGGGGACAACTGTAATTGAAGAATAAAGAAATATAAAAAACAAATACATGTTATAACATTAGGGAAACTAATAAGGTATAATAAAGGAGGTATAAATAGAGTTAATTTGGGAAAAAAATAGAAAATAACCTTATCTAAAAAATGTCAAGGAAAGAGAAAAAAGGGCATAAGACCAGGTGGGACAAACAGATAATACAAAGCAAGACTGTAGAATTAAACCCAAACATGAAAAATAATTGAATGTAAATAGACTAAATATTCTCATTAACAGACAGTTGTTATCTTCTTTAGGGAAATAAAACAAAACTCAATTTTACACTCTTTAAAAGAAATAAGTTTAAAAATATACAGAAACATTAAATGGAAAATGATGTGGAAATGCTGGATTTCTGTGACATACATAGAATATAACAACAGAATAATATTTATTGAATGTAATTTTTCAGAAACAATATTATTTTTAGTACCACAAGAAGCACTTAGCAGCCATTAACGATATACTGGTAATAAACAATACTCATCAAATGTAAATGATTGAAATTATTCAGAATATGTTTTCTGGCCACAATTTACTTAAGTTAAGAGATCCATGGACCCATGGACGTGGGCAGCAGAGTGGTGATTGTTTGGCGGGGGGGCACAGGGATAGGGACGGGCGGAGGGAGAAGAAGGTATAAGGGGGATAAATGATAGTGGAAAAAACACAATAAAAGGTTTTAAAAATCAAAAACCAAAATGAGGAAGAATAAATAAATAAATAATAAAAATATTTCATATACACAAAAATTAGTTAGGACACGACTAAATAACTCATGAAACTAACCACAAATCAAAATAGAAACAATAACACTATTTTGAATTACATTATAATGAAACTACTATATGTTGTACTAATGGTATATAGGTAAAACAGTGTTTTCAGAGTATTTTACAGCTTTAAATGTATATTTTTTAAAAATGGAAGGATTGATAAATCAGTGAACTCATCATTCTTCCTCAGTAAGCCAGAAAATGAATCAAAAATCAAAAATCAATAAAAAGAAAGGTAGATAATAACAAACATAACAGCTGAAATTAGTGACATGGAATAAAAATGTATAATAGAGAAAATAAAATTAAAAGATAGTTTTTTACAAAGACTAAGTAAATTGACAAACTCTAAGTGAGACTGAACAAGGGAAAAAAGCATAAATATTCAAAATCAGAAATGAAAAGTGGACATTAATACTAATCTGAAAACCTAAGAAGATGAGGAAAGATTTCTGAACAACTTTATGATAGTACATTTT